>JBBPSD010000840.1:0-15067 GCA_038093415.1 Xerocomellus chrysenteron | reverse complement strand
CGGGATTGCGCAAGGCGGAAAAAGTGCCTTGCAACCTCCAGACTACCTGGAGAATTGTACCATCCAAACCAGCGTCTGCCCTGGCAAAGTGGAATGAGATTTAGAGCCGAGATGCTTTCTTCACCACCAAAGATTCCAGCGACGCCCCACGCGTTGAGAGAGAACTTGGTGTCCGAGAGAGGTGGACTGAGGGGGGGCATTGCCAAGTGGTGTGTCGTGCCGCATCACCATCCGCCGATCTGGACCATAACTTGAAGTATGGAAACTGTGGCGAGCCTCGTTGGATTCCCAAATGCCATAAGATGGGCATGCGAGGCGCCTGGCTACCTCAAGTAATGCGCATGTTCGGGGTTAGTAAAAAAGCAAGTTCCCAGCCGCAGTGATCTGAGGAAATATTTCCATGGGATTTTCTGGCAAAGAATACTCTAGGTAATACTTATCGGCGCTCTGGTCAAATTTAGGGTAGAGCACGGGTACGGGTACGGTTGCGTGATTACGTAATGGTCTGACAAGTAATAATGCGCTTTGAGCAACGTTGTTAATCTTTTGCACCACGGCGCAGCCCGTCGAGCTGCCTGCTGCTCCCGGAAACAAACTACAGCAAGCGTACAGCACCTGGACCATTTTCAATCACGTAACGACTATGGTAGGTGAAAACAAGCCGATTTTCTGGTTTCCCCTCCAGTACAATCCGTCGGGGAATTTGGGAAAGGAAAGTGACGATCGAGCACCGAGTGATTCGGATGTTTGATTAGCAGCGCGCTCCCTCTGAGTCGGATGCTGAGGCGAAATTAATCGAAATATTCACTCCGAGTCCCTCATTGATCGCGAGATTTCCCCCAAGTCTCGACGATATTCTCATCTGCTTTCCGCTGGTGGTCTGGGACAGTTGTCACTGAGTTCGAGGAGGAAATGGTCGTGAAGAGACTTATTACCGAGGATTTCAAAACTCTAACGTGGATAGCGAAACCGCCCGCCGTACAGGACACAAGGACTCGACAGGCGAACCCCGTATATCGCCGACTACATACTGCTACAACCACCGCATACTCAGGTCCTTCACCTCGATATTCGTCCGGAAAAAGAGTAGCTTTGTTGTCGACACCTTCTCCCATTCCACACAAGGGTCAAAAGGATCTGAACGCAGTAGAAAGCATAAGTGGTCTTGCCTAGTCCTCAGGACTCCCTGCCCACTGGTGTCGAAACACCAAAAGTCTACAACACCGACTGTACACTTTCCGTACTGCGTGAATTACACGCCCTTTCCTCCTGCTCCCTCGAACAGCTTTATAGATGACGATGGGAAATCCACGATGAGCAGTTTGCAAATCTTGCTTCGTCAAGATAAAGTTCCTGTCGCCTCACCTCACCATACTCGCTGGGTGGGTCCGTTGTCCCAACTCACGCCGCTTGCCGTCGCAACACGAGCTTCGCCGAAGGTCTTGTAACAACGAAGTGACTCCGGGAGGGCGGCACTATTAGCGGGTGGGCGCCCTGCCCACGCCATGATCTTTCACTCCTCACTCCTATTGGTGATTGCCTCCATCAACCTGTAAAATGCGCATCGTCCCTCCCCATATGCGATCGTGAGGCTCACGTCGAAGATTCCGACGAGACAGTACGCAATGTCTTCCACCCAAGTTGTCGTCTGGTTCGATGCCTACATCATCTTTTAGTGAACGTCGCGGGTTCCGGGACGGAAAAAATGTAGGTCACGGTGAGGGATACCTGCTGCTCGCGAAAGTGAGCCCAGCATCTGAATGTCTTGCTTATCGTTGACGCTGTTGCTAAGAGGTACCCAACCTTTACCATAGAACTTTATCATCCGAGGAGCCAACAGTTCCTGCAAGGTCCACCTACAGGTGAACCAATCGTTTTCCCAAAGATCATCGATCGATGTCGCCTCGGCCATGTGCGCGATGTACACGTGGGCATCACGATACCACTTGAGCATGGATCGGATAGCTTCTTCAAGCTCGGTGTTGCTGTCTTTGTTGATACAACATGTATCCGACCAAGCGAGATAGCAACCATATTCGGCAGCTTTTTCGCAGAAATTCACGAGCTTGCCATATCCCGCAGGTTGGAACGACATCAAGATATCGCGAAAGGTCGGTTCGCCTCGTTCGAGCCACCGGTGGGAGAATGTGGCGTACTTGAGCGTCCTCTCACGAAGGCCCTGATCGCTTATTCTCTCGTAGACACCGAACGACTAGCGACCTCCTCGACAACTTTGCGATATTCTGCACGACATTCATCGTACGAAAAACTGTGATACCAGACTGCAGTGTAACTCCTTCCAAGAATGCAGTTTTCAACTCTCGGAGCTTCTTGTCATAATCCATGATGCTCCCATCGTTGTCAGTGGGCGTATATCTCGTCGTCCGAGTCCCTAAATATGGAGATCAGTGATGGGGATGCTAATGGGAACGACGACAAACAAAAGTTGATTTGCTTGGCGTATTCAGCAATGACGTGCCCACACTCTGTCACCTGCTGGATCAGAAGCTTGATGGGCTCTCTGTGCGCCTCGACGGCTTTCAAGGGCTCGGCATCCTCAACGAACGAAAAGACGTCGCTCATAATTCCCGCTAAGTGAATGACCCTGTCATCGCGATTCTGCTGGTTTACGACCTGGGCGGTAATAAACCCGGGGATAAGCGCTAGTGAGAATGTCGAGCAAGACGCTGAATGCCAGATACCTCTACAATCACAGCCACGATCTTGTTAAAAAGAAGATCCTTTGAAATAGAACGTTCCGTGTGTTCTCGAATGTCTGAAACTCTGTCGCGGCATTTGTGCCAGTACCGATCGCCGAACCCACCTGCCCTACGATTTGCGGGGTGGAGTGCACTGACCGATTCCGTTGTAATTTTGACAGCGTTGGGTAGCTTGAAGTTCGCTTGCGTTAGCTTCTCCGCGCGGCTCAGCGGCAAACGCGAAGTGGATCGTAATCCCCGAATGTTGAGGCGCAGCGGAAGTACCCCCGCCAAGAGGCACTTCGAGCACTTTGATCGGGAGAGTTCGCGTCAGTCAAACATGACATTCTCATACACTCTTCGTACCGCTATTCCTGCACTTCGCCACCAAGCCGCCGATGGTATCCGTTATACTTCCAACAGCTCCGTCTTGTTTGAAGGGAATGCGATTATTCTCGTAAACCGTTGCGAGAAAGGTGGTAGCATCGTCCCCGTCACTAACAAGGGTCAGTTCGATGGCATAGAGCAATGCATATGTACCCACAAATAGAAAATTTCGTCCCAAGAAGTGCGACTATTTTCTCCTTGCCATCTTTGTCGACCGGACCGTATCGCCTATGGAAAAATGGATGTAGCATTGCTTCGCGACCCCGCGTTTACCCTTCACTTGAGAGTCTGACAAAAGGTCAAATCGCGGAATCACACGCGGTTGAGCGGGACAACCTCACTTTTGATGTTGATGTTTTTCGCCCTAGAACCTCTTTCAGCCCGAATTGCGCAAGAACTCGATTAACATTATACCTGTATCCAGGCTTTGGCTGGATTAATGGTATTTGCTATACGTGAAGCTGGTGAAGACGAGTGACTCGGAACCGATGGTTTGTAGTAGGCTTGTAGCTGCGGGACGTTGGGAACAAGCCAACACGAGGTCGCAATGAGAGTCGCAACAGGCACCGAATGCCATATGCATAACTCCCCCTTGGGCCGGATTCCTGGCCCAATGGTCGAGTTGTCTGTGCCAGCGGTTACCTTCTAGTGTCATGTATCAGGATACAACTTGAAACACACGGAGGGTTAGATTTTGTTTTCCATTGCATCGTGCCGTTGGACTGTTGTTGTTGTCACGCGTAGTGAGGTATATCTTATAAGTTATACCCTAGCTAGTTGTTGTTTTCCTGGGAGATGTGGTGGGAAGAATACATGTACAATCTAGCGCATCACCTCCTTCCATTCCTCGACATCACATCGGGCTCAGCACCCGCACTCGTCTGGACAGGTTTTCTCACCCTCCTTGCCCTCTTCAAAAATCGGTTCTATCCCAAACAGCCTCGCATAATATGCTCCTCATCAAACGGCACGCTCCTTCAAGGCGCCAGCGGTACTTGGTCACAGCAATGGGCTGGTGCCGTTTGCCATGTGCATAGGGGACCTGGTGTGGTGAATTTGTCGAGTCTTTGAAGAGTAGGACGATCGGACTTGATCACGAAAGGTTCCTTCAAAGTGCCTGCCTCAACTCGCACACTCTAGGTTGGAGCATCCCCATCCCAACCCCCCTCGACGCGTGTCTGATCCCCCAGGCTCACCTGTTGTTGCTTTCCTTCTCCTTATCCCGATTCGCACGCACGACCTCCTCCCCCTCCGCCTTCTCTTCTTTCTCCCAATGTAGGCGCCATCCATCCCCGTTTCCGGGACTCTCTTGTATCCACCACCATATCTGGTTCCGGCCCAGGACTCTGGCGCCAACTCTCTATCCACGTCCCCCGCCTGCACAGTCCCCTCTCCCTTCTCCCCATCGCATCCGTCACTCTCTTCTTACGCTACTTCACTGACAACGACAAACCCGACGCGGTGTCGTTGATGTCGAGCTTGAGTTCAACTGCGACAATGGGGACGGTGACCGAGTTGGGTGATGCCGGGAAAGGGACGGCGACAGGGACGTAATCCTAGGCGAGTTTGGAGCCGGATGGGTGGTGGATGAGGGGCAGCGATGGAGGGGCATTGGTGGAGTAGTGAGGTGCGTCTTCGTCGTCGTCACACAAAGGTTCCCGTCTTGACTAGCATTTCTCTTATTTCCAACGCTTCGCCCATGAAGTCGGTTGGACGTACACGGCTGACACGTGGACACATCCCTGGACGCACGCCCATGGATGGATGGATGACCCCTCGACGGTATGTGACGTGTGTGTACTTCTCGGGTGTGGTGCAATGACACCTACCAGTGCATTGGCTCGTCGCGTCGTGCTCGTTGTTCGTATGGTGCGTTTATATGGTACTCGAAGTATATCTACTTCTTTTTTTCGTCACACCGCGTCGAAACTCGCCTTTGTGCCGGTTTGGTTGTGCGTCCTCCCCTTAGGGCATCCGCGATGTGCGATACCTTTGATTGCCAAGTGAGTCTACTACTCGCTCGTTTGGCCGCCATTCCCTCGTCTCCTTCCTTCCCAGGGGACCTAACGACCGCAAATAGAACGACCGTCCCAATTGATTCACGTTCCCAAAGTGCATGGCTAGCGAACCCACGGGATCATTAGCCAATTCATCACACAGCCTCGACTCTCGAAAACTACAGTCATGTCATCTTTGGTTGACATCCTGACTGTCGCCGTCGTCGTCGCCGCGACGCGCAACGAGACCACGCGAGCACCACGGGATTCAAAGATGTTCCAGAACCAGGGGGATTCTAGAGGGCCGAACCGATTTGGGAGTGATTGATTTCTAATGCACCTTCGGTATGTTGGTTTGTGTCGTGTGGAAGGAATGTTAATCGTATTATTGCCAACGTAGCTTATACAACAGGTGGGTGGAACACGTCTGGTCATTTTTTTTATTCCAGAATCTGATTGCTGCTTTTATACATTAGTTTCCCCAATAATCTTGGCCTGCGGGTACACAATGGGGTACGCCCCCGTCCCTTTCTCGAACTAGCCACTCACTTCAGACACCAGAACTCTCGCATTATCAAGTTCGCAGCTACGTTCGATCATATGCTTCTTATCTCAACATCAATAGCGAACCCCGCAACTGCTTATAACACCCGCGCCGAGCATGTCGAGAAGCGAATCAACTAAGCTGGGTAAGAGCAAGATTGGAGACTCTGGCTCAGGTCCCTCGAGCCGACCCCGAGTAACACGTACCGAGCGACTTGGTAGACCGAAGTGTACTTGCCCTCTTTTGCACGTCTTGGTTGAGCATCTTATCGATGGACGATGTACTTACTCATTCAAAGCGCATGTTCGGTAGTCTTGTTCGACTCGTACGACGTGCCGATATCGGACAGTTGACAGCCATGCGTGCCTCGGTACTAATCCCTGTCCCTATATCTAAAGGGCAACAAATGTTGGAAATTCATAGATCACACCGCAGCTTCACCACCATCAACGTAGAACACGCCTTGCCCCATATCTGTAGGGGTGGCGGAGACAGTTCGTCATTTAAAGCCGGGTGGCCCGCGTACTGGTTCGTGATGCAAGTACCATCATGATGAGAAAGGTTGGCGGGGGACTGACCAATGAGCCAACGATTATATCTGAATGTTTGACCCTGCTCAAGATTCGGAGAAGTACATATATACTAGCACAGCACAAGGTAAGGTGGTACATATATACACTGTATGATTCGTCAGGCATAACACGGCAACAAACACAAGGAATATGTATCGAGAAGTACAGCTAGAAAATGGTAGGACTATACAAGTAAGAACACAATTTGAAGTTATTTCCAGCAGGAAACCCAAGACTCCCCATACAAGGAATTACTGAAGTCAAGTTTGTAAGTTTGGTTCCCTGATAAGACTAGAGTATGAATGGGAAGATAACAGGCATTCCTACCCCAAGAAGGGATCCAGCAAAAACAAGCACCATTAGAGAGCTCAATCCACCCATCTTGTTGTTGATACATCTCACCAAAGGAAGCAAGACCTTGGAGAGTGGACACTTTGAGGGAAAGATCATCAGCTTTGTGACCCTGGAATGGACCTGCTAGTGTACACTGACCAGTGGTTAGATCCCAAAGCCTGATGGTCTTGTCTGAAGAACCAGAGACAATATGACCATCAGGTGAATAGGCAATAGATTTGACTACATGTGTGTGACCCTGAAAAGGACCTGCTACATGCTGACCAGTGGTTGAATCCCAAAGCCTTATGGTCTTGTCCCAAGAGCCAGATACAATATGAGTGCCATCAGGTGAGTATGCAACACAGCTAACCCCCCCTGTGTGGCCTTGGAATGGGCCTGCTGTACACTGGCCAGTGGTTGGATTCCAAACCCTAATGGTATTGTCCCAAGAGCCAGAGACAATATGACTCCCATCAGGTGAATAGGCAACAGAGTAGACCACTGATGTGTGACCCTCAAGTGGACCTGTTACACATTGTCCAGTGTTTGAATCCCAAACCCTAAGAGTGCAGTCCCAAGAGCCAGAGGCAATATAACTGCCATCAGGTGAATAGGCAATAGAGTTGACTCCATTTGTGTGACCCCAGAATGGACCTGCTTTACACTGGCCAGTGGCTGCATCCCAAACTCGAATGGTGTAGTCCCAGGAGCCAGAGGCAATTTGGCTGCCATCAGGTGAATAAGAAACAGAGGTGACCCTCTTTGTGTGACCCTGGAATGGACCTGCTATGCATTTTCCAGTGGCTAGATTCCAAACCATGATGGTGTTGTCCTGTGAGCCAGAGACAATATGGCTGTGATGAGATGAATTGGCAACAGAGGTGATTGGTTCTGTATGGCCCCTGAGGGGACCTGCTATGCATTTACCAGTGGTTGGATCCCAAACCCTAATGGTTGTTTCATCTGAGCCAGAGATAACATGACTGCCATCAGGTGAATAGACAACAGAGTTGACTAAACCTGTGTGATCCTGGGTTGGACCTGCTGAGCACTGAGAGGTGGTTGGATTCCAAATCCTGACAGTGTGGTCCCAAGAGCCAGAGACAACATGACTACCATCAGGAGAATAGGCAGCAGAGCTAACTCCCCCTGTGTGACCCTGGAATGGACCAGCAATACACTGCCCAGTGGTTGGATTCCAAATCCTAAAGGTCTTGTCTGAATAGCCAGAGAGAATATGATGGGAATCAGGTGAATAGGCAACTGAGTTGACTTCCCAGGTCTGACCCTGCAATGGATCTGCAGTACATTCTCCAGTGATTGGATTCCAAACCCTGATGGTCTTGTCCCAAGAACCAGAGGCAATATGGCTACCATCAGGTGAATAGGCAACAGAGACAACTCTCTCTGTGTGACCCTGGAGTGGACCTGCTATACACTGACCAGTGGCTGAATCCCAAACTCGAATGGTCTTGTCATCTGAGCCTGAGACTATATGACTTCCATCAGGGGAATAGGCAACAGAATTGACTCCATGTTTGTGACCCTTGAATGGACCTAGTATGCACTCCCCAGTGGTTGGATTCCAAACTCGGATGGTGTAGTCCCAAGATCCAGAGATGATATGGCTGCCATTGGGTGAATAGGCAACAGAAGTGACTCTCCCTGCATGACCCCAGAATGGACCTGCTGTACATTGACCAGTGGTTGGATTCCAAACCCGAACACTCTTGTCCCCTGAGCCAGAGACAATATGATGGGAATCAGGTGAATAGGCAACAGAGTAGACTGCCCCTGTATGGCCCTGGAATTGACCTGCTGTACACTGACCAGAGGTTGCATTCCAAACCCTGATAGTATTGCCCTGTGAACTGGAGACAATATGGCTGCCATCAGGTGAATAGGCAACACAGTTGATAGCAGTTGCATGCCCCTGCAGAGTAAGAGTGTTTGCTGGCCAGCTTAGTGGATGTCCCAAGGTCACTGAAAGATGATTTTGAAGGTGGATGAGCCAGAGTTGCCAGAGTGGTGAGCTAGAGGGAGTCTGGGGCATAGCTGACAGATAAAGATGGGGTGTGGATTCTCTGAGGACAGGAGCAAACACTTGAATGAATTGGGATGCCTCTGATGCTAAAGTGGCAATCTCGTGACCCTGGTAGCATCATCATTAATATTTATCATTGAGTATGCCAGTAGATCCTACCTTGGCCCATTCTTCCAGGATAGTGCAGGTCTCTATAGCACCCAGGATATATGTCACAGGAGAGGAGAGGGAGAGAAGGCTGATGGCTTCCAGCCAGAAGGGGAAGAATTTCTTGAAGAATGAAGCGACCTCAGCTAACAACTCAGAGCACGCTATATGCTGCATGTGGTCCATCCAGTATCGGCACGAGTATGCGAGGTGTGGGGGGATGGCCTTGGTTACCCGACTTGTCAGGTTGGAGACTTCAGTGTTGCGGAGTCGAGAGTCCTTGAGATCACAGATGTTGAACTTGAGCATCTTTCGCATGCATGCAAGCAATGCGCGGCCAAGAAAGAGAGAATGACGTGGTAGGATGTCGAGATGAAAGACGGAACTGCGATCCTCATCCAGTAGAAAGTCACGGAATGATGTATGGAGGGGGCGGATGGGCGTCTCTTCGTCCAGGACTCCATCTAGTAATGATCCCAGGGGTTTGATGATGTTCCGAACTTTCAGGTCTTTACCGAAGAGAGCGGTCAGGGAAGTAAGAGATAGTGGCTCCTTGAGTGCCAGCACGACGGCCATCACCTTCCGAAACCGATTTCGAGCATCAGTCACAGTGAAGAGCTCAGCGAGTGTAACCCGATACAGGCTGTCTAGTGGGTGGACGCCAGGACGGCCGGTTCGCAGGAGTATCTCAAGCTGCTTACAAGGGTCGAGCCCATCAGCATCACCTCCTCGGATGAACTTGCATGCAGCGGAGGCCCACTGGAAAAGACGTTGGGACTGCTGAACAAGAAGGTAACGCCACTCCTGATTTGGCCACGAAGATTCGAGCTCGGGGAAACGACGCAGGGAGTGATGGATAAACTTGCCAATGTCCTCGTCAATCGTGGCCTGTGGGACGTCCCCTAGATGCTTATGAACGATTTGTGGACCAGCCGGGAACGCGTCCAGGATGTCCCTTTCAGGGCGAGCTGTAATGAGGAACCGGAGGTTGGCAGGAAGTTTACGTTCAGTGAATTGCTGCGAGAGGACGTCTAGGAGTTGTCGGCGATCTGTCTTTTTGCCACTCTCATCGACCGCATCCACTACGATGATCACGGGCCCGATGGAATCGATGTTCTTGCCGGGCCCAATGATAAGCTGCTCGACTTGCTCTGAAAGCGACATCGGCGTCCGAAGCGCTCGATTGTTCTTCACGACTCTCCAAAGTGCGGACTTGAATTGCGGATCGTGGTCGGACAGGTCGCGCGAGAGAGTGCTGAATACCTTGTGTGGGTTGCGCTTCTTGCCGTCACTACGAACGAAGAAATACGACGAACCCAGCCTCTTTTGTCCGTCGTACAGTCGAGAGATCGAGTGGGCAACGGCGGACTTGCCAGAGCCTGCAACGCCGGTAAGGAGGCACACTCGAGGAGCATCCTCGGCGGGATCATTGAGAATGTCGCAAATCTCTCGGATGACAGCCTCGCGGGTCCCTGGTAGGCACCCCTTCTCCGGCACGTATCCAGCGCCAGCAGCATAGGGCATGTCGCTCAGGTCGATGGGTTTCACTGTATTCAACATTTGTGAGCATCTTGACGCAATCTCAACAAGTGGAACCTACCGATATTCTGCACGACATCCATCACGCGAAAGACGGTGATACCAGACTGCAGTGTAACTCCTTCCAAAAATGCGGTTTTCAGTTCTCGAAGCTTGTTCTCATAATCCGCGACCCTCCCATCGATATCCGTGAGCGCATATTTGGCTGTCCGAATCCCTGAATATGAAGATCAGTGATGGGGATTGTAAAGGGAACGACGACTAACAAAAGTTGATTTGCTTGGCGTATTCAGCAATGAAGTACCCACACTCCGTCACCTGCTGGATCAGGAGCCTGATGGGCTCTCTGTGCGCCTCGATGGCCTTCAAGGCCTCGGCATCCTCAACGAACGAAAAGACGTCGTTCATAGTTCCCGCTAAGCGAATGACCCTGTCATCGCGATTCTGCTGGTTTACGAGCGCCTGAGCGGCAATAAGCCCCGGGATAAGCGCTAGTGAGAATGTTGAACAAGACACAGACCTGGTTTGCGGCGGATATCACAGACAAGGCCAGCGACGCACACGGGTGAATCTATGCGACATTCAGAAGGAGAGGGAACGAGACGCTGGAGACCAGATACCTCTGCACTCCCAGCTACGATCTTGTGAAAAAGCGCCATCCTTTGCAATAGCACGTTCCATGTATTCCCGAGTGTCTGAAGCTGTGTTGCAACTTCTGTGCCAGTACTGATCGCCGAATCCACCTGCACCACGATTTGCGGGGTGGGGCGGGGTACACTGCCCGTTTCCGTCGCCCCTTCAACAGCATTGGTAGCATGAAGCTCGCTTGCGTTCACGTCTCCACGCAGCTCAGCGACAAATGCGAATTTCATCGTAATCCCTGAACGATTACGCCCATTGGAAGTACCTCTGCCAAGAGGTACTTCGAGCACTTTGATCGGAAGAGATCGTGTCAGTAAAGCATAGCATTGTCATACACAGTATCCTCGTACCGCCATTCTTGGCCTTTGCCAATATCCCGCCGATGGTATCTGCGATACTTCCAACAGCTCCGTCTTGTTTTTTCAAGGGATTCTTCACGTAAACCGTTGCGAGAAAGGTACTACTCTCGTCTCCGTCACTAGCAAGCGTTAGTTCGATGGCGTAGAGCAATGCATAGGTACCCACAAAACAAAATCGAAAGTTTCATTCCAAGAAGTGCGTTTGTTTCCCCCCTTTGCCTTCTTCGTCGACCAGAGCGTATCGCCTACGGAAAATTCGATGTGGTATTGGTTCGCGCCTCCGTTTTTATCCTTCGCTTGGGTGCGAAGTTCGATGTCTGGGAAAAGGTCAAGTCGCAGAAACACACAAGGACGAGCGACAACCCCACCTTTGATGGTGATGTTTTTTGCCCTAGAGCGTCTCTCAGCCACAACTGGGAAATAACGCAGGAAGCTAATATACGTACAGATTTGTTTCCATGCTTTGGCTGGATTGGTGATATATGCTTTAGGTGAAGCTGGTGAAGACGAGTGAGAGGAGATGGTTCGTAGTAGACTTGTAGCTGCGGGACGTGGGATGTGGGCACTGGGAGCCGAGCAGGCCAACATGAGGTCGCAACGTGCAGTGGCGTCGAAAGTTACATTGTCTCTGCCGTACTTACTGCCGGGACCCCCATCATGATGGGCCCAATAACCGAGTCGGCAGTGCCACTGAGTGGTTACCTTCGTAGTACCATATCAGGGTGCCTGAGTAACTCCAAAACCTAGTGGTGCTCGGACAAAACGGACATGGATGGAGCTAGCTACATTCACCACGAAAGGCCAGTCCCTTGGCAACATTTGAAACGCGGGTACATTTTTTTTCTGGATCCCCACGTCAGGAACATTCGTTCAGACTGTTATCGTGCGACGTACAAACCCCATTGCCCTTGCGTGCAGCCATGGCGAAGTGTATGAAGTATTTATTTGCACGTTTACACGATACGGTCTGCAGGTGCAGGCTGGGATTCAAGTTCCTCAACGACAGTCGTCCTCTGATATGACTCGGAAGATCGTCGATGTATCAAAGACTTGCTAACCATTTAGGGCAGGCTACGTCCCACCTTCCATCCACACGACTCACCGGCACAGCAAACACGGCATGCATTCTACATGACGCGAAAACCTGTACGACCTTTCAGTCAGGTCGGAACTTGTGGCCCCACACGCCAGTTTTCACTCATCGAGCAGGCTACCATCATTGGGCACAGCAAAAGTGCCTCGTGAGTTAAAATTACGTCGTCTGAAAAATCGTTCACGATCGATCGATCCCGTCCGGAGGGAATCATGGGTGCGTACCGGGAAAGGTGAGGAAACGCGGCCAGGCTCTGGAAGCGAAGTCATGGCTGGTCATGGGACCACAATGGGAATAGTAAGTGTCGTTCTTATGCGGTGATGACAAGTTAAGAAGCGGGACTCTGTGGCGCTGTCAGATTTATCCCAGACAGGGACTAGTAGCCCGCCTGTCGTGTTTGCCAGTATTATCACCAAGAACTACTACTTCTCTTGATCCACTCTGAGCCATCCGAGTGTTGACCGAGCAAACAGATCACGTCTGTCCCTGCAAACCAGAACGGCTGCGGAAGTTCTAGCTGCGCATGTGATGCATCGTACGTGTTATCAAGACTTCCGAGACTCTCAATTGACTTGCCAATGAAAACCTGGAGAATGCAAGTGCTGAACGTTGCAGCGTTGTAGAAAGACCCGGTTCGGAGTAGTGTGTTTTGTCAGTGGCGTGCCTTCGTCTTCCTTGTACCAGCAGCGCACTGCCGAATGGCCCGACGAAGGTACTAGGATGTCATATTTGGCGACGAAACGCTCATTAGTGACTCGCAGGCCATGTACCTGGTATGTTCGTTGTATTCATCCGAGTCGCGTATGCTCAAACCGGACATGATCTCTGTGAATCCAGGAACCTTTCTAGGTTGGTGGACTTCCAACCGCCGCCGCGAGTCGCGTGTCCCACGAGACCTTGTGAAACGAGCACGATGCGAGAACAGTTTATCCCAGACGTGACATGTTCCCTAGGCTCTTGGGCTGAATGGTGCACTCAATATCTAAGGTGGGTCCTAACCGCATCGACGACCATGACGACCTCGAGGTGGTGGTGACGAGGAAGCCGTTTCTCCCCGATCTCAGGTTGGCACCGATGACCCTCCCGAATGCCCTGTATATTGTGCAGTCTTATAGGGCGGGCCGATGAGGACATCGTCCATGATTTTTTTTGACCGCGAGACTTTTTACGACATGGCCAACGCCAATCCAAACACCATCCAGGACAAGGTGCTCATTGACTATCAGGAGAGCCCACCGGTCCAGGTGCGCTCCCTACGCACGCTCGAGACCAAACAGGTGGCTGCCTCTCGATAATCCCGTCCAAACGCTTGATATCCAGGAGTCACGTTTGACAACATGGCCTCCCATGCTTTGAACTAGTACTTGGGGCACCTGCCTTAACCTTGATCCGCTTTTTACCCAGAAAGTCCGACCGCAAAGCAATTTTGAACCCACGGATAAAGACTGACTGGTTGGGGAACCCGTAGACATCAACAGGCCCGACACGCCAATCCAGAGCACGTGTAGTCTCCCAAGTATAGGTCCCTGCAATGTTACTTCCCCCAACCTGTGCCATCTTGAACTGTGCGGAGAACTCTCCGCTACCAGAAGCGTTCTCGAATGATGCGAGGGACCAGGAGCATACCTTATAAAACCCCGTGATCAGGTAAAGCGAATCGTGGCTGATCATCCGGCCGAGGCGTTCCTCAGCAAAACGGCACCAGTCAACTGCATGTTTGGTCGCCTCCTCAAAAAACAAACGGTGATTTCGGAGGTCGTGGCGTTCCGCGCCATCTGGGAGGATGAGGAGCGCGCCTTTGAGGTGGATTTCGAGATAGGCTGGGGTTCGGAGAACTATGTTGATTTACATAAAATGGAGAAGCGCCCGAACGTGGAGCTTACTTAAATTTCCCATACTTACAGTCTGCTTCGTGGCGACGCTTAGCTAGACGCCCAAAGGGTGACTCCTTGCATGGAGATGGGTGATCTATTTGGACGGAGATTGTTTGATGACAACGACATCCAACATTTCAGTTGAGTTGGCCGGAGATCTAGATGGGAAACCGGTGTACATACTCGAACCGCCGACTCTAAGGCTCGTGCTATGGTCCTATGGATGAGCGGCCGGAGCGTTTGAGCGCTAGCACCAATCATGTGGCAATCGCCGTATGTTGTCACGGGCCAGTGGCGCGTCACGGCACTCTTCGACAACTTTCAATTTCCAACTTGAAGAGTCGAGTGCCATTCTAGTCTTGTTCATCAACAAAGCATTCTAGGTGGCATACCTACTTGTCGCAGCTAGCCATGAATTCACTGACGATACCCCAGGTGATACCCAAGTTTGATTTCCACAAGTGGCCGCCGTTGCATCTTCTACTCAGCTACTGCCCGCCGTCGAGTCCTGTTCGTTTTTTACGTGTTTTCTCCTCCAAGTGTCAATGGCATCGTATGTGGAACTCATCAGGCAGGATGTGTGCTGTCATAAGTCTTGCGACACGCACTCGTGGCCATCTTCCGTCCTGGAATTCGTCCGGCCTCTGCAGAACGAGTTGAAAATACCCAGTTGGTTAAAATCAGTAAGTTTTACCACCAAGACGCTTAGATTTCAAGTCGTTCATTTTGCCTTCTCACAAGGGTTCGGTTCCGTATACCAACGAGCGCGTGATTGATCTGCTCGCTCAACTTCGGGCGTCAGACGACGTGTCTAGTGTTGATATCTGGGACAGC
>JBBPSD010000839.1:0-15081 GCA_038093415.1 Xerocomellus chrysenteron | reverse complement strand
ATTCTTGAGTCATTGCCCGCAGTCCCCTCCCCTTTGTGATTTGCTCCGGTCGTGGTCGGGTCAGGCGGATCTTTGCGCCGAGTCGTCGTCTCCCAGCCAAGCCCCTATAGAGGGCTCAGGTACCCATGTCAGCCAGGGTTCCAGTGACGAGGATGATAGTGATGATTATCATAGTCCAGTGGATTATATTGACACTTCGGCATCTACACCCATTAGCATTGCCTCGCCTTCTGACGTTACGAGCTTGGACCGACCCCACGAGAGCGAGCAACGTCGCACATCGCTGACCAGTACTGAAGGACGGACGGACGAGACTACAGAAACGCGTCATTCTGACGCTCGTCAGAGGTTCGTGAACGCGATCCGCTCTGTAATCATGCTCCAGTCCACTACTCGACTCATGTCCCCACACAGAGACTCTTGGTTCGATACTCCGATAGTGACCAGCGCCATTGATAAGTTGAAGGCACTGGAAACATCGCATGAGCTGGCCGCTCACCAGGCACTTGTTCGACACCTTCAATTCTCTCCGAATGGACAGTACTTGGCGACTTCAAGGTAATTCATGTCTGTTTTCAGCCCACAACGCTCTCACATTGTAGCCAGTTGGGACAGGACCTCAGTCATATTCCGTGTAGGGGTGAGTTACCTAATGGAATGCTCGCCTCAAGGCTGATCCAGGGTTTAGGAAAGTTTCACTACTCACCGCATGCTCGTGCACGTTCGAGGATACATTGGTCAAGTCGCCTGGTAAGGTGCTGGTTTTCTCATATTGTTGTCGGGCTCAGCCCTTCAGTAGGTCTCCGAACAGTAGGATACTCCTCACTCGACTCACCCGCACGGTCAAGGTGTGGTCGGAGGCAAGATCATCTACCTCCCGATTGACAGTGATCCTGACAAATTGAATAGGATGGTGTGTGTAAAAAAACGATAGATCGTCCAAACAATGTTCAATCTATCATATGGCTTCCAACAGGGGGTGGTAAAACATCTACTGCCGAAGAATCAGCCCAGTATTGACAATCATAAATAGCCTTTTTATCCGTCGAGGGCAGTGAAGTTGTGAAGCTGGTATGTGCCCGTCTTAGTGAGAGAGTGTCTTTGTCAACGTATCGTCCGTCGTGTCCTCAGCATCTCCAAGGAAAAGTTTTGGATACTTACCACCTCGGACAAGTCCGGTTGACCAACGTGGCCGTGACGCCAGACTGCTGCCGATTGGTTGGCGTGGGGCCTTCGATAACACCGCCTTCCGGGCCCCAACCCAGCCGACACACTAGAGTTGAGAAGCGTATTATTGGTGTGTGTCACATTGATGCACTGGATTTTGTGTGATTGATCGTGGAATTTTCCAGTGTATAATATGCAAACTAAGACGAGGGAAAGGTGAGCGATACGACTTACACGTTGATTATTTGAATTTAATATCTCCGAAGCCAAACGCCGTTTGCAAACGATGTCCGTGACATCGCTATAGCAAGGAAAGTGTCAGCTGTACTAATATCTCCTGAGAAAGTAAGTACTCGTGGACTGGATAGGTACACGCACTAACTCTACTTCGTCTCAGACTGCTCCCCAATTATGGAAGCTCGAAATCGTGCGAGACAGAGATCGCGCCGAGTACGCGCAGACATCTCGACTATATTTGAAGCACACGTTCGCTCTCAAGGGCCCTGTCGACATTGCAGGTCCATGTCATTTCGGTGGTAAAGACGATCAGTTTGTTCTTTGTGCCGGGAAAGGTCACTATCCCTTCCATGTTTATGCTCCCTGGTTGTGGTAGCTTATCGTCATCCATCTCAGCGGGCGATATACACATCTGGGACCGAGAGTCAGCTGCTCTCCTGCATTGCATACGACCTCAGAATATCCCCAACGTCGGAGGCCTGACGTGCATTGGCTGGAACTATGCAACAGACGACCCCATGATGGTTGCGACGGGAAGTCATGACGGCACAGTGCGTATTTACTCGACGGCGCCGTTGCACGGACAGTCAGACGACGCGTATTCGGAGAGAGGTACCGAGGGCGAGAGGGCGACGAATTACTCTGCTAACTCTGGCGGATAAGCCTTCGATTCACCACACTCTTTTTCTTGCTTTTGCTGTGACTAAAAGTATTATCATCATGCCAATTTACGTGCTACAACGATGTCTGTACATGTCATTATAACACCCAGAGCAGGGATATTAAAGCCATGTCAGAATGCAGGGGCAATGGACCGACCGAACGTATACGAGAGTAACAGAACCAGGGGGTTGGGCAGTGAATAAACGAGCATCGCAGACCCAGGTGGACTGGAAGGTGAACGTTTGAACCGGTAATGCTCATTTCTAGATCAGTTTGTTTCACGGGAGATAGCAACTTGGAGGAGATCAATTGACGAGCGGCGCAAACAAAGAAGGCTCCATGAGAAAGAGTTTGAATGCGAAATGGCGAAGAGGCGAGAAATGTGACTTGGAGCTGCAAAACTTGAGTGCGAGACGACGGCGCAGCGAGCAGTGCAAACGAGAGTGATGACAACGAGGGACGAATGGGACAAAACCTGCCTGCAATATGCGAGGGAGAGGTATTAGACACCCCCCCAATCAAAATACAACTCACATATCTTATTTCTTCCCTTGCTTTGCTGCTACCTTACGACGAGAGCGAGTCGAGGACTCGTTACCCTGTTCTTCATCCGAACTCACTACTGTGGCCTTTTCCTTCCCCTTTTTGATCGCAGCCTTCCTCTTCTTCTCCTTCCGCACACTCTGTTCGTTGTTCTCGAGATCGGAGGGCTCGCTCAGTGCAGAAGAATTTCCACCAGCCTTAGGGACTGGGTTCGCTTGAATCGGAGAACAACGTTCAGCCTGCAGAGTGGATTGTCGGCGTGTATCTGTAGTCTCGTCCGTCCGTCCTGAGGTACTGGACGCTGGATTCTCGGTGGTGAGCGAGCGGGCAGCCTCAGGTTTAGGCATAAACGCAGCAGGTTCCTGATGATACACTGGCCGAGGAGGGGCACGGGTGCGAGGCCGAGCAGGCTCAACTATTGGGAGCACCTCCTTAGGTTGTTTGGGCTTGACGATCCATTTAATGAGACGTCTAAAGTACCCTCGCGCAGCAGCGATACGCATACTGCACCACCGCAAGGAGATCCTGCTAGCTCGCCCAATACGAGTGTTCGCCAGACGATTGGTCGCTTCCGAAATCACCTCCTCGAGCCACTTTTGACCTTTGTGTTGGACAAATATCCATCGTTCTGATGCAAACCAGGCAGATACAGCAGCAAGTCCAAAAGATGTAACAGCCTATCATCAGAAGTAAGAAACCGGAGTAGGGAACAGTCGAGGGGGTAAACTCGCCGTTAGAACGGTGATTATTGTCGAGGTTATGAGTCCCTGATGAAAACACTTGATCATGAGCGTATGTATGACGACAGTGGAGCAGGTCTGCGTACCTGTCCAGATGCATATGTGAAAAGCACGAGCCCAATGGAGAAGCAGGCGACCGACATCACTAGGAAGACGAGTGGAGACCGTTTGATCCAGATGAGAACCCACCACGGAACCCTATGCCCAGGAGAGCGACTCAATGATGTCAAAAAGGACGGCGCTCGGAAGGCCATAGAAGAACATACTACAAGGCCTGCTTCCAAGTTAATCCCAAGAGACTGTTCACTGCAGCCGCAATGCTGAACACCAGCGATGAAAACCAGAAAGCATTCACGGAATCCGACAACAAATTGCCGGTGGAACCGTATGAAAACTGTAACGTAGATGCGGGGACCACAGAGAAGAATGTCGCTACAGTAGTTAAATTCAATAAATTCGATGCAGCATGTTGCTGATGGAACCTGATTGTTGGGACACCTGTGTAGCATATCAGTGCACTGCTTTCCCATGACGCCTCCACACTCACCGATCTCGACGAACATGGACAACGCCCCTGTAATGTTGTCGATGCGATCACCGATCTCAGGAGTAAGCTCATGTACGTAGCGCTGCACTGCTGGTGAGCGAAATTGAGCTAGACAAAGAAATCATGTCAATTTCGATGCGTAGGAAGAAGATCATATGCCAGTGCTGACTCTTGTACTCAGCCAGACACGACGCCCAATACTAGACACAGAGGTGTCAAAGTTACATGAGTGAAGTCGATGGAACTCGACATACTTTCAAGTCAGCCTCAAAACCCCGCATGGATTGGTTGACAGCCTCATCAGTGAACTCTGGGAACTCGTTGAGGCAATTGAGGAAGGTCACAACGTCCTTCGAAAAACTTTCAAACTGGGACGGCAGTGTATCAGGGTCCAAATTGTCCTCCAAGATGAGTTTCACGACGGGAGCATGGTGGCCACGCCAAGGAGCCCGTCGCTGTCGGTGCATGAAATTTGGATTTGGAACGGCCTCACGGGGTTGCCGTTGAATTTTGCGAGGGTATAGGTTCGCAGCATTTTCTCGGAACAGAAACAAAATCTTTGTCAACCGTTCGCGTAACTTGAACGCGGAGGAGAGAATCCCAACTGAGCTCCCCAGCTGGCGGGCGGCATTCGCGAAACCGCGGAGCTGACTACGGATGAGGGACAGAAAGTGATGAAACCAGACGTGTCGCATACCTCTTTGTCGAGACTCTCTATTCGTCTAGAAGAGGTCAAGTCATTGGCATGGCCATTGTATACAACTGAAGAACGTACCTTTCGAACCTGAAAAACAGCTCCGCACCAGCATTCGATAGCTTCTCATCGAGAGAAGTCGCTGCGAAGAACCCATCAGGCACGCTGTCCGCTGCAGACACCACCGCGACTCACGCAAGTCCTCTTCTTGCATCGGCGGCGAGGTGACATCTGGGGGGATCGGTCAACGCGCAAAACCGCTACGATTGAGAAAGAGAACGAACCGGCCTCAACCGCGTTGTCACCGCTCAGCTCGGAGAGCATATCGATCAAGCTGAGTATCGTTTGCTTCCGCTTCAAAGGATCACTAGACTCCATCCGAGCATAGGGATTGTGATGAGAGATGCCCGGGCTCCCCTCAGCAAAGCCCCGAGCGACACGAGGGCTGCCTAGCGGCTTGGCTTGAGCTCCTCTAGAGCGAGACCGAGACCGGCGGATATTTTTACCTCGTAGCATCTTGATAACGGTTGTAGGGAGCGAGCCCGGGGCAACTCTGGAGGAGGACAGAGAAGTTCGCACACTGGCTGGAGCTATAAGGGGGGAATCAAGGGAGGCGGTCGAAGAAGTGATTCCGGCTTTGAAATGCAAACAGAGCTTCGAGCGTTCTGAAGGTTCTGGCCATGCACCTCGCGCAGTGGACGAAAACGCGAGATTCATTCCTCCGCTTTTCTCGTTCGGCACATGCCACTTAGCGTTACGAAACGCAATCGGGGCACTCAGCGAACTGAACCAGCGCGTAATTGCCTTGAGGACGCATGGCGAAATGAGCGACCCTGAGCTGAGGCTGACTTTGGAAAGAACGCACTCAACAATAGTTAATTAAAATCTATCTCGGTCCAGGATACTCCACGCCCGTCTGCGGAATACATAAAGACAAGCAATAGGGGGCCATGGCTTTCTTGTCGACAGCCGGCCAAATTGGTGGCGACGTAAAAGTGAAGTGACGGCTTGCGCATGGATCTGACGCGCTGATACAACGTGTTAAGAAGCGCGTGAATTCACGAGAGCGGTCATGATAGACTCCCATCGTCTTCGCAACCAAAAGCAGCGAAAAATCGCGATTCATGGAGATGCTATGCCGCGCAGTCCGGCCCGTTAAAAACTTTGACGGGGACGTATGAACGTGGCGGAGGGGAAGGAAGGAGGAGATTGAGAAGCGGAGGATAAGAGGCGTTGTGAGTAAGCCCGGGTGGGTAAGTGATCGCGCTGACGAGAGACGCTTATCCAAAGATATGACCGATCGCAGGGGGTGCCATGGAGGACTGGGAGGTAGACGAAGCGATGCGGGCAGGACTTCTCAGAGCTGCGGTCTGAGAAGTCCTGCTGGACCTTTACTCGTGGAGTAGAAAGATAAGGGTGACTCACTGGTGGACTGGGCTGCCACGGTGATGTCCCATGGCCAGGGCGGAGAAATGAAATGAACGCCCATCCAAGTGCGGCCCAGGACGGTCCACACCAACGTGGACCGAAGTAAACCTAAAAGATTACAGTTCCAGTAGTGGTACTAGCTGGCAAGGTACAGGGTTTCATAACGTACAATTAGGAAAAGTGCACCACCTCGACTGGTTCGTTCGCCCAACCATGAATTAGTATGCGTATCCTATCCTGGAACATTGTGGGTCTTCACCAAACGCTCGAGTTCCGTGCTTACGACCGTCGCAGAACGGCATTCGCACCCTTCCCCAGTACCACCCGTACGTGTCCGGTTCTTCTTGCCTGCCATCACAGCCTCCCAGATTTGCCCAGATGGAACACATTCAAGTCTTTTCACGAAGTTCTTCTTCACCTCCAAGCAGACATAATATGCTTTCAAGGTGTGTCCTTTTTCATTTTCCCGGCTATGTCGTTCCCGCCCCGCGAGCCGACCCATCACACCCCATCCTAGAAATGAAAGCTTCACGGGGCAGTCTTGACAGAAACCTCGCCGTCCCCGATCCCTTTCACGCCTTTTTTTCCTTCCCCGCCAGCAAGGGTGGTTATAGCGGCGTCGCAGTGTACACAGACACTCGAACTGTCACACCTCTCAAAGCGGAAGAGGGTCTCTCAGGGACTATCCAGCCAAAAATACCGCTTACCACGGACGAACGCATATCACATTCATATCCCTCTGCGCACGAAATGGAACTGATGCCGGATGACCACCACAATACACTTTCCGATCTCGTTGCGCTCGATGCGGAAGGACGAGCTCTCGTACTCGATTTTGGTCTTTTCGTCCTTATCAACGTCTATTGCCCAAACGAAACGTCTGATGCCCGTCTCCCGTTCAAGATGAATTATCACTTTATGCTCCAAGAACGCGTCAATACACTCATCGGTGAAGGACGTGAGGTTATCGTAGTCGGTGACATAAACATCTGCGCGGCTCCACTAGACCACTGCGACGGCCATCTCGCCAGCAACGCGGCGACGTTTCATGATCATCCCGCGCGAGCTTGGTTCCACAACTGGCTTGCTCCAAATGGATGCATGACTGATGTGGTGCGGTCATTTTGGCCAGGCAGAAACGGAATGTACACATGTAAGACACCTTTTCCCTCTCTCCCTCTCTCCTTGGCCTTCTTTGTCGACCTCCTTTTCTGATGCAACTACACAGGCTGGAACACCAAGATCTCAGCGCGGGAGACAAATTATGGGACTCGCGTAGATTACATTCTCGTCACAAAGGGCATCCTGCCGTGGATCAAACATGGGGATATCCAACCTTCCCTCAAGGGCTCTGACCACTGCCCCATATTCATCGACCTCCACGACGAGATTACCACCTCGACTGGCGAAAAGCTGTCTCTCCAGCAAGTAATGCCCATAGACGGAGGGCGGGCCGAACCCCCTCGGCTCGCGGCGCGACGCTGGGATGAGTTCTCCGGCAAGCAGACGTTATTATCCTCATTTTTCGCCAAGGGGGGAAAGATGACAGCAGCATCAGCAGCAAGCGATACGACGCACGATTCGCAACCGCCGGGATCGGCATCTCCGTGCTCATCGCAAGCGCCGGCTATCTTATCCATCGACGCCGCTCTCCTGGTATCCGAGGCTGTGCCGCCGGTCCTCGCTCCGGTTCAGGATCCAGACTCTACTTCGGAATCCCTTCCATTCTTAACGACTACGACCGGAGCTATTTCCCTATTGCCAACCCCCACGCCTTCGCCCTCGGAGAGCAGGGGCGACCCCGAAACGAAACGCGTTCCACCCCTGAAACGCAGGTCGACGGATCCGCCAACAGCAGCAGTCGCGTCGTCGAAACCGAGCAAGAAGCAAAAGAGGGATAAAGGCAAGCACCCAGGCTCAGGTGTCGGATCTGGATCTGGGCAGCGCACCCTTGCCGCGTTCTTTGCTCCCCAACCCTCCCAGTCCCAACCACCCACCCAACCACCATCTCAGTCTAAATCTCAGCGGCACCGCCCATCGGCGTCGCAGACAGAATGGAACGCATCCAGGGATGAGCCCCTGCTCTCCTCGGACGACGATCTCGCCACAGACTATCAGCTTGCACTCCGCCTCGCCTCCTCGCAAGAAGCGGAGCCGCTATCTCTGATATCTTCCACCGGAAACGGATCATGCTCCAACAGCAAAGCAGCCTGGTCCCAGCTCATGGCACCGATCCAAGCCCCAAAATGTACAGTCCACGGCGAGCCAGCCAAGGAGTACACTGTAAATAAGCCAGGGCCGAATAAGGGGAAGACGTTCTTCATCTGTTCTCGGTACGTTATTGTTATTCACCTCCTCGGGGACCTAGTCACGTCATTGACTGATGCTCAATCTGATTTGTTCCCGGATCTCATATTTTCCGGTCCGGTCACCCAAATGATGGCGAACACGTATGTAGACCCGTTGGCCCTGGTTATGACAAGGGCAAAGGGGAGCGGCCTCGCGAGGAGGTGGACTACAAATATCGCTGCAACTTTTTCATGTGGTCTGCCAATGTTAGACGTGAGGCTCTCAAGAAAAATGAGGGGACACTGCTGGCTAGCCGACCATGACGTTTACATGATTGCGCCTTCATCACTCGTTATCGCGTCAGGCCCTGCACCACGCACGCCGTATCCTTGTATTCGCGTAACATAATAGAGTCGCTGCAAGAACATGATCTTCCCGAGCCTGAGCCGGAGGTCTTCGGATGCCACTATTGCAAATAAATGACCCTCCAGCACGAGGAGAGATAGCAATGATCAACGACATACATACGTGATATCGCGAGAAATGGCTGTGGTTGTATCAGCTCGCGCCGCGGACTTGCTTCTTGGCCGGGCCAACGGTGGTGTTGTTGACCTGCAAACGGGAGTCAGGAGCGAACCAGGTCTGCATGGCGTTATTCATTCTTACCTTTGTCGCGAACCGCAATGATGTCAATGACTCGTTCAGGTGTGCGGCAAGCGGGGAGACGTTCAAGATCATCTTTGCAAAACGCCGGTGATGAACACAGCAGCGGTTAAGATCACACAAACGGTGAACATACCAGCGTTTTCGAGTGCCCGCTCAATGAATGTTGCAAAAGGTAAGTGAGCTACTCATGGCAAAGAATCGGAGCGGAAGGGAGGCACAGCAACACAGGTTGGCGAAGATCCCCAAACGATCACCAATCAAAAAATAAGAGAGGAAGTCGCGAGAGAACACGCATGGATGATCGGCCCACCTTCGAATTCCTGTACGGAATGTGTTTTTCCGCTTTCTCCCCCTTTTCGCCCAACGCGGCGATGACGTCTCCCAGTGCACTCAAGCTGCGATTGATGTTCTGCGTCTCTTTCAAACGTTCCTTGTGACCTGCGGCGCCGCTGGAGTTTAAGCGTTCACTTCCTGCTAGATCGACGAGGTTGAGGCTCCCCTCACACCGCTCCCCCGTGTGTTCATTGCACCCTGAAATTCGAAGCGTAAAAACTGAATGCGACCGCGATGAACGTTCGTTCATAAGCGTTGCTGCCACGGTTCGCCGTGAATTCGCTAGTCGCAGGATCGCAGATACTTCACGGGGCGTGCGCAGTGGCATCACGTTGACGTCAGTCACTCGCGTACTCGCGCTCGTCGCGGTCTTCTCATGTTTAATCTCGTGCTTCTTCTTGTCAAATTCGCCTTTCCCGAGCAGGTCGTTGATCGTCTCATTGTACTGCGTTGTTTTCCAGTCAGTGTCAATCGAAGGGACTGCAAACGGGGAACATTTACGATTTCCAAGAACTGTCCCTCCATGCTGTACTCCCAGCCTTTGCTCTTTAGTGCGTCTGCAGCTCTGAATACTTCATTGACAGCGCGGGGTATCATTCCCACCGTAGCCTCGGTCTACAGAGACTTGTTAACAAACGGACGTGTGGCTCAGGATGGACTTACAGAGCCACCCTCCATGGTAAAGGATTTGCCAGAACCTGTCTGGCCATATGCAAAGATACAAACGTTGTATCCATCTACGCAACTCTGTGCGAGGAGTGAGATCTCCTCGAAGACGTCACCTTGCGTAGACTCGGGTTCGAACACCTGTACCCAACTATGAACGGTAGGGTTTGGAACGGAAACAAATCCTTACATGATCAAATGAGAAGGCATAGACCTCCTTTCGTTCTTGTCCCATTGCGCTCGAGCTTGAGGAAGTGAGGACAATTTCTTTGTGGTCTCTCCTGTCAGGAAACATGATATCTGCTACGAGAGCTTTTGCGGGATCCTCCGGATTCGGGATACCATTCGAGGGACGTGTTCCGCCGGCAGGAGGGGAAGCAAGCTCGTGAGGGAGGACTGGGCGGACGCGACAAAAAACGCGAATGTTTCCCTTGAGCTCCTGGACCATATTGTGCAGCTTCCGGCGGACCATCTCTGCCTCTCTCGCCTCTTGCTCAAGGAACGCTATTCGCCTCAGGGCAGACTGGTGATCGAGACCTTGCTGTGAGGCTGTCGACGACACGGTATCAAGTTGTGCTTGCAACGCGTTCCTTTCTGTCTGAAGCGTGTTCATCTGGGCGTTGAGCGTTATCTGAGCTGCTGACTGGTTGGAGACCATGGACTTGAGCGATGCGACGCTCGCTCGCTCTCTGTCGAGGTCCCCCTTTGCGACTCGGAGGTTCTCTGAAAGCTGCTTGATCTCGTTTGCGCGTTTCTGGAGCTGCGTCTCAAACTCCGATATTTCCTTTGCATGCTTGAAGCGAAGTTTCTCCAGTTCCTCAGTGGAGTCGACCATTTGACGCCGCTTATCTAGTTCTGCTTCCCTAGATGAAGCAAGTTCATGGTAAAGTGCGCGGTGGTCTGCTTGAATCTCTGCCACCCTGGCGCGTTCAGCATCCATTTGCTGGGCGATACGGAGAGCATTGGCTGTCTGTGCACTCTCCAGAGATGTGACTTGATTCTGGAGATCTCGGAGGGTGTCCGTGGTGCGCACTGAACCAGAGGCGACGCGTCCCCTGGACCTGACGGGTGCATTGGAGGGCTTGGGGGGCGCGCTGGTCGCACGGGTGGAGCGACGCGGTACGGTGAGCCTGGGAGGGTCTGGTTTCGTAAGTCCGGGGAGTTTGTTTCGCGAGGCGGGTTGGGGATGGGAGCTTGCATTGGTGCCGATGGCGGGGAGTTTCCTGGGCTGGTCGAGTGCTTCCTCGTCGAGGTCGTCGTCGAGCTTGCGTTTGTTCATTCTCGGCGCCGGTGTCGACGTGCAGACGGGCGATGGTTCTGGCCAAAGCATATCTAGCACGAAAACTGCGACGCGTTACGTCACGTGAGCGTTCCGGTCTTATATAAGCAACAAAGACCACGTGATCCATACAAAGTCTGGATGAAATTGTGAGTAGAGCTGGACGATGGCGACACTCAGCAGACGCGTTCCTCGTGCCGTGCTACAGACCAGACTAGCGGAACGGAGAGGTTATGCCTCCGCATCTGGTTTCAAGCGCAAGACCGGCATCCGCGACGGCGAAGGCGCATCAGACGTCCCCGGCGAACAGCCAACAGGCAGGCGGAGGAGGGACACGGTACGTCCATCGTCTCGCAATTCTATCATCTCGCTCACAATCGTTCTGTAGGCTTTCCTTCCGATGCCAACTTCCCAGTTGACCCACCCGCTTTTTCAACCGGACCATCTCAGTCAGCTCACACTTCAGCCCTTCCATCCAGTAAGTGTGTCACTACCTTTGCTTCTCCTTGCCCTTACGCGCCTCTTCTCTACTTCATTCCGCTAGGAAACAATCACGCCTGCAGTCGTCTCTCAAGCACTCAAGTTCCCTCACAATGTCAAGGACCCCTTCCGGATATTTGGTCTTCCCCGTAATCTATTAGTCGAGGTCAGTTAGCATGTCGATTCGTCTGTTGTAGGCAACCACCCAATGGTCTCCATCAGTTCCGCATTCTTTCCGCCCCATGTTCTGTAGTACGCGATGTCACCATAGATGTCGTAAACAGGCTCGACATCGCCAGTCAGGCATCGAGTGCTAACCATCGCCTTGTTTTCAGTAAGTCAAAAAGTCTTTTACCATGCATCATCTTGACATTCCGTCAGCCGGTGCAACGGGATGCGGGAAGAGTGTCTTGCTACTTCAGGCTTTGCAGTACTGTCATACACGCGATTGGATCGTTTTTTATTTTCCTCGAAGTGCGTCATTCCCGTCGACCATTGTTCCCTCTTGTTCATCCTTCTACAGCTATAAATCTCGTGAATTCGACAACGACATATGCTTACGACCCCCGTACACGCTTGTATCAACAGGCCACTCTCGCGTTCCAAACTCTACAACGCTTTTTGACCGTAAACAGCGACCGACTAGAGAAGCTAAAAACGACGGTGGACGTCGAGCTAGAACGCAGAGCTACGATCCCAGTAGGGACCCTGCTTTCTGACCTTGTGAGAGCAGGTACCAAGGAACGAGCCTTGGCGCCAACCATTTTGGCGGCTTTGATGGAGGAACTACAAAAGCAAACCCAGTAAGCGCTCGCTTCCGTGTATATCTCCTGGTCCGACTGATTCTCATACCTCTGATAGATTCCCTGTCCTGTTGGCTATTGATGATTTCCAGGCAATTTATTGCAAGACCAAGTACAGGGACGCTCACTTCTCCGCCATCAAGCCCTACCATCTCTCCATGCCACGTCTCCTTCTCGAATTCGCAAGTGGACAACGACAATTCGTATGTTTTATGTCCTCTTTATTCTGTTAGTATGAACGTCGTTGATTTCGTAGGCGCGTGGTGCGGTTCTCGGAGCCATCTCGACGACAAACGTCGAGTTCCGACTCCCCCTCGAACTCGCTGAGGCGCTTGATATCCCCCCTGTCTCGGACGGTGGACCTTACGTAAAGCGCTCTTCCACGCTGCAGACTTACACCGAAGGTCTAGAACGCGTGGTTGTCCCGGATGCCTTGACCGTCCAAGAAGCGATGGAAGTCTTTGACCTGTGGAGTAAAGACAATGCGATTCCTTCCGGTACGTCCTCGTCCTCTCTAAGGTTTATGATGCTGATGTGAATGTGTACAGCACCGACCGACGAGTTGTGCTTGTCGAAATACAGCGAGTCGTGTGGAAATGCGAGGGATTTCGTGTGGAAAGGACTCTTGGCATCGCTGTCGACGTGAATGCGGCTCGTCGGGCAGGAATCATCAATAGTATTTAATAGACTGGTGCAGCGGAGAAGGATGCATATTCCCTTTTGCCTCTGAGGCTGCGAAGATTGACTGACTGACGCGGCCTAAGGTGGTTACGTACCCTATTAGTTTGGCTAGGACTAGATCGTCGGACTGCTCGTACTCACCGCTGGGTAAGTTACACTATTGGCCAGTGGAAATGCTGTCACTTGCCACTACCTCGAGACTATATAATAGATTACTGACCCTCCACAAGCACGCTGTACTCAACGCTCGAAGTCGTATTCCACCAGCCTGAGCACTCTGGGTCAGACCGCAACTCCACTGGCCCCAAGCTATACCTATGCATCCTTCTCCCCAGTGCCACAATGTATCATGATTCATCAAGCATGTTCGCCTATACACAATGGCTGCCAGCATCCGACCTGGCAGGCCTAGCCTGAAATACATTTTTGACATTGGAAATAGCCTGAAACGTTAGTCACTCAACACTTATCCGGAAGCTCAAAACATGCAGAGGTATGCTGCTCCGTGAGACCGAGGACGTGCACGTCATCAAAGACATCTTTCCCGTTAAACTGGATCACCTAGTAAGCCGGGGACAGCGGTGCAACAAACGGAAATGAAACTGACCCCACCAAACACGAAGAGTCTGCTGCCCGCAACAATGGTCGCATGGTACCCCCCCGCATTCGGCGGCTTACCACAGACGGTGCGACGCTCGTACTGGTGGTTCACTGGAAAGCCAACGGAAAGAGCTGATCAGCAGAGGGTCAAACAGGCGTCCGAGTAAAAGACATACCAAGGTTGTAGAAAAGGATCTCGGAGCTATAAGCCTTCCCGTCGCGACCGCCAACTATGAAAAGATACGACCCGATCCGCGTCGAGGTATGCGATGATCGACGATACGCTAACGTTAGCGACGCCCGCGTCCATACCAAGGAGTCTACGCAGATAAAAAATCGTTATTCAGGGCGCGAGAGGCAGTTAGAGTACACCCTACCCAAATTCAAGTACCAGACGTCCGAGAAACACTCCAGACCATTACTCCCGCCCACGATGACCATGACGTTTCCGACCACGTTGGCGGTATGATAGCCCCTCGGCGCTGGAGGATTGCCCTTAGTTTCAACTAGGGTCCATTTCAAGCTCCCACTAGAGGCATCACTGGGCAAGGTGTCCAAACTAGATACATCGAGCGTCCACAAGTCATTGAGTGCACTCGAACCATTCCCCCCTCCGAAAACATAGATTTTGCCGCAATACAACACCGCTGTGTGCGCACGTCTCGATCCCGGATGCAGAGGGTCTGCATCTGGGGGTAGTGGCTGTGACTGGGTCGGAAAGGTCGGAGCAAACCATCGCCTGGTGGTCGTGTCTAGGATATAAGTGGAGTCATAATACACACCGCCTTGTCCACCACCAAAAATGACGATTTTACGGTCGACCAGAGTTGCAGTATGTGCACGACAAGGAGGAGGGACATCGCCGAACGTCTTCGGGTGAGACCACTGCATCGTATCTAATTCCCGATGGATGAGTGGGATTGGGCACGAGGGGATGACGACTTACCCGTATCGAAGCAGTAAGTATCTTTCCAATAATCCTTACCATAGCAGCCACCAAACAACCAAGCAACGTTGTCCACGAGGGTGACGGTGTGTGCGCGCATGGGCAGAGCCCCATGGACAAGTGCACGTGACCAGTGCATGGTGGCAGGAGCGATGGGGCCATCGTCATGCAGTCGGGGGGTCGTCCGAATCAGCTGCTCGCATGGGTTGCGAGTGCTTATCCCATTTTTGGCCGAAGGGGACGATGGAGGGCGGTTGATGGACTGGGCTGACTCCACGGTGAGAGTGTTAGAGACATGGCGAGGTGAAAATGGCTTTCG
>JBBPSD010000838.1:0-15154 GCA_038093415.1 Xerocomellus chrysenteron | reverse complement strand
CTTAGTTCGAATATCATCTTAGACTCAACTCCTCTTGTCCGAAAGTCTTGACGACTTCCATCCTCTCGTCCACTGTGGGCTAGCATGTCGCTAAGCCTTGCACTCCTCGGGCGAACCTCTGAACCTCTGAAACTCCATTTGGCAAAATCCGGGACAGGACTTATGACAAGGGCGCACCACACACGGTGAAGCCAAGTCCCATAGTTAAGCAACTCCGGTACCCTGGAGTTCCTCAGAGTTGTTCCGGTCTTAACAGTATATTCGAACTGACACTTGTCTATGTCCCTTTTTACTATGACTACTAGAACCACCAGATCTCAGACCCGTGCCTTAGGCACTGAGCCGCCCCCATCTCCAAGAGATAACCCTCTCAGTGTCTTCGGAAGCAACCAACAAGTCTCCGAAGTCGTTGAACAGTTTCAAAGCTTCTCCGCTCGTCGAACCGCCCCCTCCGTGTCTTCTGTGCGCTTCCCGACAGAGTCCCCAACTCCAGGTGCACGCATAGTCATTCCAGATGATGATCAGTCCGACGCTTCAAGCCGTCTCTTCGGTGGCACTGTGGTCTATAACGACCCAGGACATCCAAACATCCCCAGAGGCGAGCCCCCAGGTCCCCCTCCCGATGATGATGACTCAGATTTCCCAGGTCACAATCTTACTCCTGACGATGACTCCGACGACGAACCGGATGCCGAGCATGTCCCTTCAGATGCACTTACCCAATTGGCGAGTGCTATTCAAAGCCTCGCTCGTTCCTCTCATCACCGCCCTCCTTCCGACTCTACCCCCCGCACTAAAGTACGAGAGCCCGATCAGTTTGATGGGAGTGATCCCCGAAAACTCCAGGTTTTCCTTGTGCAATGTGAACTGAACTTCTAGGATCGCCCTAAGGCTTTCAGTACCGACCGCGCTAAAGTCACCTTTGCGCAGTCGTACCTAAAGGGCATGACCCTTGAATGGTTCGAACCGGACCTACTGCTTGTCGCAGCTCTGGCGCTCCGACCCCTCTGGATGGACAACTATAGACAGTTCGTCTTAGAACTCCAGACCAATTTCGGTCCGCACGACCCCGTTGGAGATGCAGAACATCAGCTGGACCACCTGACGATGACGGATGGCCAGCGGATTACTAAGTACGTTGTGGAGTTCAACCGTATAGCCTCGCAGATCTGAGGCTACGGAGAAGGTGCTCTCCGGCACCATTTCTACAATGGCCTCCCCGACCGCATCAAGGATGAAATCTCCTGCATTGGTAAACCCACCACGCTCTCCGACCTCCGACAACTCGCCCAAGCCATCGATGCGCGTTATTGGGAACGCAAGTCTGAGGTTAGTCGTCAGACGAAGCCTACCTCCGCCCCATCCGTGTCGAGAAATTCCCCCAACACTACCCCCACCGTGTCCAAAGACACTAAGGAGTCCAAAAGCAAAGCGGCGACCACCTCCGGTGCCTCTGCTAATAACCCCGACCTTACCTCTAAACTCGGTAAGGACGGTAAGCTCACCACAGCGGAGCGAAAGCACTGTTTCAACAACAAGCTCTGTATGTTCTGCGGTCTCGCAGGACATATGGCTAAAGATTGTCCGAAGTCTACCTCTCGGGCGTCCAAGGGTCATACAGTTATGACAACTCCGGAAGCTAAACCGGAGGTCTCTTCGGAGGCAAAAAATTAGTATGCAACCTCCCTGTTTCCACACGATCAGGAGGTTGCGTTGATCCCACTCGTGCTTTAAAGGAGATTCATCTCAACGCGTCCGCTCTCTTAGATCCGAAGTCTCTCACGTCTTCTGTCACATTAAATTCTTACGACATTTCTTCTGTTTTTGCGTTAGTAGACTCTGGCTCCTCCGATTGTTTCATAGATACGACTTTTGTTAATGAACATGCGATCTCCACCTACTCCGTTCCTCCGATTCAACTCCGACTCTTCGATGGAACTACGAATGCAACAATTACCCAAGCTCTTGACCTCTCTGTCCGTTTCAAAACCGGTGACATCACTCCGATGACATTTTATGTTACTCCGCTGGATGGCTCTTGTTCACTCATCCTAGGACACAACTGGCTCACCCGCTTCAATCCATTGATTGACTGGGTTTTGGGCAGTATCTCGTTCCGCTCGTTTGAACAGAACATCTCGGCATCCCACAGCTCTCCTCAGCAGCCTCCGGACTTACCTCCTCCAGCTGATCCGACCCCACCCGATCCACCACCGAGTTTCTCGCAGCATAAGGCTCTGCCCATAACGATAATCAGTGCTCCTGCCTTTGCATTGGCTTGTCGTTTACAGGGCTCAGTCCAGTTCAGCCTGCAGCTTCGCCCTGCCGAAAGTGATCTTCACTCCACTTCTACCATTTCTGACAATTCAGATCTCTCCGGAATTCCTCAGGACTACCACGACTTCGCCGATGTCTTTAGCAAGGCAAAGGCCGACATACTTGCTCCGCATCATGAGCATGATCTAAAGATCGACTTGGAAGAAGGAACTTCACCCCCTATCGGCACCACCTACTCCCTATCTCCTTCCGAGCTTGAGTCCCTTTGGACATTCCTAGATGAGCACCTCGCAATGGTCTTCATCCGTCCCTCCTCCTCTGCTCACGCCGCTCCGGTCCTCTTTGTCCGCAAAAAAGACGGGTCACTCCGTCTTTGCGTTGACTTCAGAGGACTCAACAAGATCACAAAGAAAGACCGCTACCCCCTTCCCCGTATCTCCGACCTGTTGGATGTTCCAAGCTGTGCCAAGATCTATACCAAGATTGATCTCCAGCATGCTTACCATCTGGTCCGCATTTCTCCTGGAGATGAGTGGAAGACCTCATTCCGCACGCGCTATGGCTCTTATGAATGGCTAGTCATGCCGTTCGGTCTTACGAACGCCCCTGTGGCTTTTCAGTGGTTTGTCAACACTGTCTTTGCAGATCTCCTCGATGTTTGCGTTATAGTTTATCTGGATGACATCCTTATCTTCTCCGAGGACATGGCTTCTCACAAAGAGCATGTCCGAGAGGTCCTCCAACGACTCCGTAAACACGGACTTTACACAAAACCCGAAAAATGCGAATTCCACACCTCCTCCACCGAGTATCTCGGATACCAGCTCTCACCCTCCGGCCTGACTATGTCTCCGGTTAAGGTGCAGACCATACAGGACTGGCCCGAGCCTCAGAAGATTAAGGATGTTCAATCCTTCCTGGGATTTGCTAAGTTCTATTGTCGGTTCATAGACAACTACTCCGACATTGTCACTCCTTTGACTCGGCTCACCCATAAAGGTACCCCCTGGGATTTTGGCGACGCCTGTCGCTCCGCCTTTTGCAAACTCAAGGACGCCTTCACCTCCGCTCCCGTTCTCACTCATTGGTCTCCAGACTTTCCGATGATCGTAGAAACCAACGCCTCTGATTATGCCATTGCCGGCATACTCTCTCTCCGTTGTTCTGACAACGAGATCAGGCCGGTCGCCTATTTTTCTCGGACCCTCTCCGCTCCGGAGCTGAACTACGACACCCATGACAAGGAACTGCTTGCAATCCACGAGTCGTTCCAATCGTGGAGACACTATCTTGAAGGCTCCGGTTCTCTGGTCGATGTGGTCACCGATCACAAAAATCTGGAGTACTTTGCTACCTCCAAGCTCCTGACTCGGCGGCAAGCCCGCTGGTCGGAGTTTCTGTCCCAATTCAATATGGTCGTTCGCTTCCGTCCCGGGAAGCTCGGCACGAAACCTGATGCCCTCACTAGACGCTGGGACGTCTATCCCAAAGAGGGGGATAAGGACTATGCTCGCGTCAACCCTCATAATTTCCGTCCGGTCTTTACGCAAGAACAGCTTGCTGCATCCCTCCGTGCCACTTACCTCGCAGCTCCGGTGCTCCGAGCTAGCGTCTTGTTCGACATAGAGAACCTCCATAACGACATCCTTTCTTCATTACCCTCAGATCCTTTGGCCGCCGTCCATCTGTCCACCAAAGCCCCCGACTCTTGTTGGTCCGTCGATTCTGACGGTTTCCTCCATCTTGATGGTCGTATCTATGTACCTGACTCAGACGACCTCCGTCTCCGAGTCCTCCGGTATAAGCATGATCATCCCCTCTCCGGGCACTTCAGACAGAACCGGACCTTAGAACTCATTAGACGCGAATATACTTGGCCAGGTCTCCGTACCTATGTAAAGGACTACGTCTCGTCCTGCACAACCTGCGCCCGCACAAAAGTTCCGAGGCATAAGCCTTACGGTCTCTCAAAACAACTCCTGATCCCCGAGAAGCCATGGAACTCCATTTCGATGGACTTCATTGAACAACTCCCTCTGTCCTCCGGATTTACCTCCATCCTTGTGGTCGTTGACCGTTTGTCTAAACAGTGCATATTCATTCCAACCCACAACACAATTACATCTCCAAAGCTCACAAAGCTCTTCCTTCTCCACATCTTCTCTAAGCACGGAGTTCCCTCTCACATCACCTCCGATAGAGGCACGGAGTTCATCTCTCACTTTTTCCGCTCCCTCGGTAAGGCCCTCGATATCTGACTTCACTTCACCTCCGGCTATTATCCGGAAGGCGATGGCCAGACCGAGCGGATGAATCAAACTCTCGAGCAATACCTCCGGATCTACAGTAACTATCAGCAAGACAATTGGTCGGAACTCCTGCCCCTCGCTGAGTTCTCTTACAATAACGCTCCGAGTGCTACCACCGGAGTGTCACCATTCTTCGCTAATAAAGGTTACCATCCAAACATCACAGTTCATCCGGAACACGACCTCTCCTCCGCTCGAGCAAGAGAATACTCCGTTGACCTTGACTCTCTTCATCAATTCCTCTGTGAAGAGATGGCTCATGCCCAAGAGCGTTACCCGGATTTCAAAGTCGGTGATCAGGCCTTCGTCAAAGCCAAGTATTTCCGGTCTACTCGGCCCTCTAAGAAACTCTCCGAGAAGAATTTAGGGCCGTTTACGGTTATCGCTCAAGCAGGCTCTCGCTCCTTCACTCTCCGACTCCCTAACTCTATGAAGTCCGTTCACCCAGTATTCCATGTTTCATAGTTAGAACCCGCTGTACCCAACGTCATTCCAAACAGGGTGCAGACTCCTCCACCTCCGGTCGAAGTAGACGGAGAACCGGAGTATGAGATCTCCGAGATCCTTGACTCCAAGGTAGACCGTCGACAAAGGAATTGCAAACTTCTTTATCTTGTGCGCTGGTCCGGATATGAAGGTACTGATGACGAGACGTCTTGGCTCCTAGCCACGGAGCTTGGGCATGCCTCCGAACTCATTCATGACTTTCATCTCCGATATCCGGACAAGTTCGGACCTCACTCCGTGGTTTGACCGCGTCAAAGAAGAAGGTTAAATTCTTTAACTCTCTACTTATACCATAGCGTCTGTCTCTTCCTCCAACTCCTCCAACTCCTCTGAGGCTTCCTCCGACACCTGCACCTCCTTTGCCTGCTCTGCCTCCCTCACGACCTTTGCCCTTTTCTGATCCTTCTTTCTCTCCGCCCATCTCTTCCTCATCACCTCCTTCTCCTTGTCCGTGGACCGTGCCTTCAGCGCTACTAACTCATCTCCGACCTTGTCCGCCCCTGAGTCCGAGTCTGCTCCGGGCTCCCAGACCTCCTCCACCCTCAACTCAACGAGCGCGGCGAGGTGGGCGTTCAGCCGATCCAGCTGCCATAGGATTGCCCTCCCCAACTCACTGATGCCTTCCCCGATGGCCCCCACTTCCTCCACGGTTGGAGCCGCCTCCGACTCCGTCCTTGCCTTCTTCGGCTTCTTCTTCCCCTGTGGAGATCCCTCCGCCGCTCTCTTTTTTCGGCGCGTCTTCTTCTCCGTCCCCTTTTGTCCGGGGCACTCGCACTTCACCTTCGCCTCTCGGCAGGCCACGCAGGAGGTGGCCTTGCTTCCTTCTCCGGTCACACACTCTATGGCGACCCGCACACACCGAACACACGCCGGGCCCTTCCCTTTTCCCTTTGATGCCGCTCCGGAGCCTTGCTCCGCTCAGACTCTCTCGGCCTTGCTTATTTGTTAGCTCGCGGTAAAACGAGGCCAGTGATTACTTACTCACTTCTTGGCCTCTTCCTCCGCTGCCGCCTCTGCCGCCTTGCGTCGCTCTTCTTCCTCCGCCTTCCTCTTCGCTTCCTCCGCCGCCTTTTTCGCCGCCTCCACTTTTCTCTGATCCTCTTATTCTCTCCTCGCCTTCGTGCGCCGCTTCCGTTCGACGTGCTTCGCGTCGGCGAGCTCGTCGGAGTCGTTGTTGTCCTCCCTGAGGAGCGCGTCGGACCAGTTCTTGATGTTGTTGATGTCGGACATGGTGGTGGTAAGGGTATAGGTTGGTTGTGCCGGACCTTTCGGTTTTTATACCGGTTTGGCTCATTCCGGATGTGGGACTCCGATTTTTGTTCCGCTTTGTTTCCTTGCTACGGCCTTCAGGGGTTCAGGCCTAAGAGGGGGATACTGTCATATCCATGGATTTTACTAAGTCCAACTCCGGTCCTCCGAGTATACTCTGGTCCGTTGTCGCAACTCCGGACTTTCGGACTTGGGCTATGTTTCCACATCCGTCTCTCCATTCCATATCTGCTTTAGTACTAATTGTTCTCGTTACTTAGTATTGTCCGTGACAGTTCCGCAGTCAGACTCCGCAAACACTGCTCCGAGTATGGCCTCCGCAGTAGTACCTCAGTACTATATAAACTGTACGGATTACTACCTTATACCTTAGTTCGAATATCATCTTAGACTCAACTCCTCTTGTCCGAAAGTCTTGACGACTTCCATCCTCTCGTCCACTGTGGGCTAGCATGTCGCTAAGCCTTGCACTCCTCGGGCGAACCTCTGAACCTCCGAAACTCCATTTGGCAAAATCTGGGACAGGACTTACAACAAGGGCGCACCACACACGGTGAAGCCAAGTCCCATAGTTAAGCAACTCCGGTACCCCGGAGTTCCTTGGAGTTGTTCCGGTCTTAACAGAAGTACGTCACTCATTATTGTCATTCGCGGGTACATCACACATCATTGATTTTGAACAATGGTGTAACCAGAACAACGCAGAAAGTACTCCTCAGAACTGGTGCGCCCATCACCACGTCTGATCGTCCCCAATGTTCCTGGTATGTAATCATGCCAGCTTATTGTATAATCATATTCACGGTCAATCCTATTGTCAGGACTATGCGTGTGTGCACGCCATCCTTCTGAGGTAGCTGGCCGTATATATAAACCACATCATCAACGACCATGCCAGCCAGTCAAGTCTGCAATGGGAAACAATAATAGCCTACCCATCATCAACTCACATGTATGTATAGTTCCTCTGACACTGATGTATCTAATCCATATTTCCAGTCCTCACCCACGATGCTGCCTTCTGCCGAGACCAATCAACATCTCAAGCGGAGGAGGGATTTCCACGATGATCCCGATTCACCACCTGCAAAGCGAACACATATGTTCATCTTGGTTAGTTTTTCCAAATTTCCCCTTCTTATTGGAGCTCACAACTCTGCAGGGGGACGAAGATCCCAACGTTTTATCATCCTCGAAAGCACCCCAAACTAAACCTCACTTGAAGCGGAAAAGGGATCCCCACGATGATTCCACTGATCCGCCACCCGTGAAGCGAATGCCTATGATCACCTCGGTTAGTTTTTCTGGGTTTCCCTCTTCCCATTTGAGCTCACAGCTCTGATGCAGGGGGATGAAGACCCCAATGTTGTATCATCCTCGAAAGTACCTTCTGTCGAAACCAATCCTCACCTGAAGTGGAAGAGGGATTCCCGTGATGATTCCAACGATTCACCGCCTGCAAAGCGAACACCTATGATCACCTCGGTTAGTTTCTCTGGGTTTCCCTCTTTCTATTTGAGCTCACAGCCCTGATGCAGGGGGACGAAGACCCCAATGTTGTATCATCCTTGAAAGTACCTTCTGTTGAAACCAATCCTCACCTGAAGTGGAAGAGGGATCCCCACGACGATTCCATCGATTCACCACCCGCAAAGCGAACGCCTATGATCATCTCAGTTAGTTTTTCCAGTTTTGCCTCTTCCTGTTGAATCTCACAACCCTGATGTAGGGGGACGAAGACTCCAATATTGTATCATCCTCGAAAGTACCTTCTGTCGAAACCAATCCTCACCTGAAGCGGAAGAGGGATCCCCGTGACGATTCCAATGATTCACCGCCTGCAAATCGAACGCCTATGATTATCTCAGTTAGTTTTTCTGGTTTTCCCTCTTCCTATTCAAGCTCAACTTTGATGCAGGGGAACGAAGACCCCATGTTGTATCATCCTCGAAAGCACCTTCTGTTGAAACCAATTCTCATCTGAAGCGGAAGAGGGATTTCTGCGACGATCCCACCAATTCACCACCGGCAAAGCAAATGCCTATGATCACCTCGGTTGGTTTTTCCCGTTTTTCCTCTTCCTATTTGAGCTCACAACTTTGATGCAGGGTGATGATGATCCCAATGTTTTATCATCCTCGAAACTACCTGAAACCAATCGTCATCTCAAGCGGAAGCGGGATCTTTGTGAAGATCCTACCGGTTTACCACCCGCAAAGCGGTCACCCATCATTGTAGGGGATATCATATTGGTCAATTTTCCCGGTATTCCCTCTTATTATTGGAGCTCCTAACCCTGATGCAGGGGGACGAAGACCCCAACATTTTATCACCCCCTTCCACCGCCATACAGGAAATCAATCCAGTTAGTTTTCTCAATACCCCACATCTCGTCAGAGCTCCTAACTCCTATACCACTTCTGAAGCGGATGTCTACCGTGTCCTTACTTATACTCCTGAACAAACTCTTGCACGAAATCATAGATCACCTCGGTGTCAAGGACCTTGGAACATGCACACAGATTTCCGTTATTCTGAAAGACATCGCTGGTCCATGGTACATGACTGCTCTCAAGTTCTCGCCGGCGGGACGTTTCTGGGCAAGTGTCAATGAAAAAAATTGTGAAGCTCTTTTGGTATGGCGACGCATGGCAAACTTCACCTGCCCAAACAATATTTATTGCTCTTTGTTTAACACCAAGGATAGCCACCTCCAAGCTCTAGGGATATTCTTCGAGTCACCCCAGTGCGCCAACATACCAACCGCCTATTTATCTTGCTTTGGTGGTGAGGAATCACTGGCAGCCACTACAACCCTCCTCGCAAGTATTAGGGTGTCTGGATGTCAATCATTGTCATACTCTGCTTGCTCCAATCCCTCTGCACCCCGCGTGACATCATTCCCAAGGTCTTCACATGCAACGCCTACTCAATTTGAGTCATTCTCATCGGCCTGCAACAATGTCTTCTCCCCACCTCTACTTTCCTTCACCCTGACAACCCTTCATAACTCACCACTCAGGGAGCTTGTTTTGCAAGACGCAGGTCTATCTGCCACCATGTGGGGAAGACTACTTCAGTCTTTGGATTTACCCCTCCTCCTCCACCTTGAGGTAGACTCTCAATGTTCGGTTAGAATCCTTCTGACTTTCTTCCAACGACACTCCCAAATTCAATCACTCTGCATCTCCGTGTACGGTGAATCAAAGAAGACTTGACAATCACGACCCCTTACCGTTCATCTCCCGTCCTTGCAAGTGCTCGGGGGACCCCCTGAGTATCTGAAATTACTTCTACAATACCTTGGTCACCCTAGCTCAGTAACTGCTCTCTCGGTCGATTTGAGTGATATCAAGCCTGGTGTTCCTCAAATTTCAAAGGTGTTGGATTGCGCTCAGCACCTCCCTCACTTGTGCAACATAAGTATATCTTTCCATAGAAATTCATTGGTGGTTGTTCCAATGACAGGGTTACACATCCCAAAACACGAGGCATGCACCTGTGGAGCCATTCGGCTCAAGATATCTGCAGCATTCAACACCGTAACAGATGGGCAGGAAGAAATTGTGGTACGCACTGTCCATACCAACGTGGACACGAACTCATTTACTTAATAGAAAATCTGTGCACCATGGATGAGATCTTTCCCTGACGTGAAAATGGTGAAACTAATTTTGGGGCGAGTGGCCCCCTCAGAGGCAGATATCGATGAAGTATGGAGTGCTTTTATGGAGAACACGAGTAGCCCAATCAAATTGTAATTTCAAGCTACTAGAATGTACTAAATAAGTTATGCGGAACTGAACTCCTAACGACTATCTATGGGCAACTAAGGTTGAGATGGCAAAGAAAAGAACATCCAGTATTCAAGAGTGGTTCAATTTGACTGAATACTATTAGATCATCCGGCCATAGTGCTGGTATTATGAATGGGAGTTCGTGGACGGCAAGGGTGTGTTTTCAACCTTGCTGGATGTGGACATCATCCTGACTTGTGCTGCTACACAGTTCTCATGCAGCAAGCATTTCCCATGAGAGGAATGCCGCCACCCCCTGGGATGGTTCCAGGTGTGCCACCCGGTGTACCTGGTGTGCCCAGTTTTCCTCCTGGGTAAGTCTAGGCCGGCCTCGCTTCTCGTTCACATCCTAGCCTAGACATCCACCACTTCTCCGGCCTTCTCTTATAATCATGTCACGTATGTCATCCACTGGGATCCCTTGGAAATATAACCATGAAATCAGATGTAATTATGGTTTGTTACGTCCACAGCCAGAAGTATTCTTCAGGTAAATTCTCAGAAAGTCGGACATGACCCAATCACCATCATACTCCAGAAGCTGGGGGTACCTCTCCTTCACCTAGAAGGAAGGGTTAGAGATAGAAATAGCAGTGGATGTGACATACAACTTTTGCAAAAACAACCTGGAGTTGTTCCTTCGATTGTCTGCTCCATGGTTTCCAAGTGGCAAGATGCTCTCAAGCTAGATGAATGATGAAAGCCTGCCAAGTTACTTAGAGAGATTACATCTAACGACTGCATGTCAAACTGACCTGAATCTCCTCGTATTCAGAGGGTGGCCAACCAAGCTTTTCCTGTAAGTCATAACCGCCCCGATTGATCCTTGAAACCTTTCCTCGAGGTTTGGGTATTAAAACTTTGGACACCGGACCGGAGAGTGCCACAACAGCAGGCTCTCGAACGGCTGGAGCCCCAACTTCATCATGGGAAATATTAGATGCTGCGTCAGTGGCAGTGGGGAGATGCCAAGCTCCAGGGAGAAAATGGCATGGCAAGTGAGAGGAGAGAAATATTGGTGGAACGTCCAGTGTGAAGTGACTTTGGGCATCCTCGTGAGCACGGTGGACGAAGCTGTCGAACAGACCAATAGATATTATAACTGCTACCCTCAAAGGGGATCCTGCGCGCACACATAGTCCTGACAATAGTATTGACCGCGAGTGTGATTATACAATAAGCTGGCATGACTACATACCATGGACACATCGTCCCCAGCGCACCCAGCACACCCGCTCAAAGGGGTATTACACCGTTGTTTTTTTTTTGTGGTTTCAAATTTGACGTCTATCTTATTGTACTGTTGTTGCTCAATGCTCAGTTACTACGATTACTATTGTGAATACTACTACTAGGCCGCTAGTAGGCCGCTATGATGGGAAGTGGGAAAGAAAGACAATTGCGCCAAAGTGGTTGCCTAAATAGTGCGCGGCGCTCTGTCGGACAAGTCCGAAGTCACATGTCTAGTTCGAACCCAGTAACCCTAATGAGGAAATCACGTGCCAGAAATTGCTGGACACTATATAGGCGGCAGGAATTCACACGCTCAACTCTCCCACTTTCCACCATCATCTAAGCCACTTGTTGAGTGGTCGCTATACCTCTACCCATTCTTGTTATGTAGAGTAGCATCGCAAGAATGTATCATAGTATCGTAGACTAATACAAAAAGACAAACAAAAAATGGATCTAGACATGCAAAAGAATAAGCGTCTTTAGATAGATTCTATCCACAAGTCGAAGTACATCACCCATTATTGTCGTTCGTCATCAAGGATGGTCAGATGATACTCTGTCCTAAGGTACATCACTCATTATTGTTCATCCAGTTGCTTACAATGTCGCTCAAGTGACAACAATCATTCGTCATCAAGGATGGTCAGATGATCCCTCTGTCCTAAGGTATGTCACTCATTATTGTCATTTGTCCAGTTGCTTACAATCGGTCATTCAAGTGACAATCATTCGTTGTCAAGGATGGTCAGATAATCTCACTGTCCTAAGGTACGTCACTCATTCATTTCATTCGCCCAATCTTACTATGTTGCCAGAGACCCAAATTGATTCATCAGGATGTGTGCTTTCTCCATACTAGAGTGACAATTGGACGGTGCACTTTATCCTAAGTTGATTCGTCGTGGTGTGTGTTTTCGCTGTCTTATTGTAGGATGATCATCACTAATTATCAATATCTCCAATGTCTTTTATACAATTGGTCCACATCCTTACATCCGCTGCCATGTCCTTCCATCCCCAAGACCCAGATGTACCCCTTTCGGCAGGATCCGCCCTGCAAACTATTGGGAGAATATCTCAGACAGTAAGTACCTCATATTTCCAACTTGGAGGAGATTTAGATTTTCCACAGGCTGGGGAATTCACCAGACGCAGGCTTGCTGGCCTTGGCCAGCATCTTGTTCGTGCCCCTATAGTTGCAGAGCATCGCATTGAGGTTCACACACAAGTGATGGCCTCTTCGGATACCAAAGCTCCTATCCCATATACGCCATACACTTGCTTTAAACCTCTTGAAGAGCGCGAAGAGGATGGCACTCCTCCACGTAGGGAGACTCCGCACAGCGTGCATGAACCCCAGGTGTGTCTGAAAGTTTTATTGTTTTCACTACATTCCCCTTATTTGGTTTCTCAGTCCTTTCAAAGACCTAGACACCTGCCCAATTTTGGTGGGAATGATACTGCCAGCTCTCAAAACTTGAGTGGTCCATCGGGTTCCTCCAGAAATCGCAACCCCCGATCCCTCATTCATAGGGAATGTCAGCGCTCTTACCCTTCTGTCCAGTCTCCCCATCGGCGATCACATTCCCCAAACCCACCAGCACCTCCCATTCTAGGTCCGATGCCCCTAGCTGATGCCCCTTTGCAGACAGACCTTGTCCCAATAGACGATCCAATGAACGATTTGGTTCCAGGATGTCCACAGGCAGATACAATCCTTACTGCACCAAGTCAGATACCAGGAGACTGTTCTTCCACAGCGACGGGTACACCCAGTGCCCACATGGATCAAGACCTTCTGCCATCTCACTACCCGGTTCCAGGACATCTCCCAAGAAGCCCAAGGACCACCCATTTGAATCAAGACCTTCCAATGGGTTCGAGTCCAAGTGCCGCCCATTGGGATCTAGACCTTCCGATGTCCCACCACCCAGCTCCAGGATGTCTTCCAATGGATTCATGTCTGACTCTCCCTCCCTCTGACTCTACCTCTGTCACCACAACTGTAACATCCGCTGGTGGGGCCCTCCAGGTGGGCTCTTCTCTGTTAATGATTACAGACTCCCCCTTGACTGAAGCTGGATTTTCCTTGCCAACAGAAGGTGTTACCCCCATCCCCTCTCATTTAGATAATCCTATCCAACCTGCCAGACCCTTAGCGGTTCCTGCAGCATTGGGAACCGTCATAGACCAGGTGATAACTGAGCATCTAGAAACAGCAACTGCAGGGCTTGTCGAACCCACCGTTTGAGGAATTATCGACGCCTGCATCCCCTGTCTAACAGAACTTATGGAGTCTCATTTTGCGACGTTGACCGCACAAGCTTTGAGGAAAGCCACACCATGTAAGAAAAAGAACAGAAAAAGTTATTCCACGTCATGTGAGGGAGACTATGATGGCAATGATGACGAGGCTGCTGTGGTGGGAAGACGGAAGAAGCCTGGACCACGGGGGAAGATGAATTGTCTGCATGTAAGCCAAGATTGCAGGAAGTTGTCGATTTTTCTGATTTATGTATGTAGACGGCCTTCTGTGTTTACCTTCGGCAAAAGAAAATCATTCCATCCGGACCCAAAGACAAGCTTCCAGCTTCAGCCCCGATTGATGCTGTATGTACATTCAATCAAGACAGTATCTCACCTCCACACCTGGAGAACATTGCCTTAGATTGGCATTGCAGTCCGCTGACTTCGTCACGTTGGAATTCCAAAGCTATTTCTATCTTATCGCTCGATTTCTACAAGAACCTCAAAGGCGCTGCTTACCGAGATGTTGTCTTCAACGAGAAAACCATGAGCCTTCAAGCCATTCATAAATTGTGCGAACAGAAACTGGTTCGAACGCACCAAGCCCACCGAACACAGGCCAAGATCAACATTGCTGCTGCCGACAAGCAAACCCAGGTGATGGCTCAGATAGCTGCGAAGGAGGAAAAACGTCGGAAAGGCGATAGAATGATTGCCCGTCGTCATGGGGTATGTTATCCTTTTAAGCTACCTTTTCATTTTGACTCACTGAATTTAAAGACTCTCACGAGGCGCAAAAAGATTGCATCATGGAATCATTCTCGAGATCCTGAGAAGTGGGATGCTGTTCATAAGATTATTGACACACTTGGTGTGGAGGGTACATATGAGTGATGATGAGACTGATTGCCCTCCTGCTGTGAAGCCAAAGGCCCTGCGGCGTCTTGAGCTTCCTTGGATCAATCCTGGCATTTCCCGTTTATTTCAGTCTGTGGAGACCTATGAATCAGCTCACAGAATGGAAAACATGCTGGAACAGGTTGGCAATTCGTCATTGAAGTGTTGTTGGGAAGCAAGGAGGAAAGAAGGAAAATCAACACCAATCCCGGGGCTTCCTCGTAACTGGTATAATGATGACTGGTTCAAAGGTTTGACCGCTGGGGTACACTCGATGCTCTCTGTCCGTAAAGACATTGCTATTCCTAGTCTGGTAAGTCCAATGGGTATAGCGTTCAAACCTGAAGTTCATGCACTACATAGGAACCTTATGCCTCTTGGTGAGGTAGTTAGCCAGTGTCGTTAGTCAGTGGCATACTCAGGGGGACTGCTGAACGGCCCACCAAGTGGACCCCTGATATGTGCTTCGCGCATACATATTATTAATCGATCCTTGAATTTGCATCCAGACCATTTTTTCAGTCATTTTCCAAATATGTTTACCTTTAGGATCTGCCTTCCGAGCCAGGGGCTGCACACCCGACCCATGTGAACTTTGTCTCGAATATGTTACAA
>JBBPSD010000837.1:0-15201 GCA_038093415.1 Xerocomellus chrysenteron | reverse complement strand
GGCAGACGGCCACGCACGTCTTCTCGTCTCGGATCTTCGCGTTCCTTGCCCTTGTCAGAGGACACTGGTGATCTCACAAGCCCCAGTCTTTCGCTCGTCATCATCCTCTGCAGCTGGGCGAGCTTCTTATCCAGGTGTTCCTGCTCCTCCGCCTGTCTCTCCATCTCCTCCTTTCTCTGCGTCAGCTCCTCCTCGTCGCTCGATTCGCTCTCATCTTCGTCGTCAGACACTGGGGAAGCCATGCGAGGCGGCGCAGATAGTGGACCCGTGGAGCGTTTGGTGCCCTGCAGTGTGGCGGTAGACGAGGAGGACGTCTTTCCATGCGTCGGGTACCCCAACGCTCCGCGAGGCTTTAATTTGGACGGCGACTTGTGCGTCAGCGAGTTCAAGCGTGCTCTCACGCCCAGCGGCGTGGCCAACCTTTGGCTCGCAGAGAGCCGCCGTGCGCCAAGGGAAGGGACGCCCGTGAGTTTGGTAGGGGGAATCTTGATGGACAGCGGGTTGGGAGAGGGAATGCTCGGTGTCGCGTCCGCCGAGCGAGGCGGAGGGATAGCGGGCGTCGACGGAGCGGTGGGGAAGGGGGTTGTAGCGGATGCGGGGGTCGCGAGGACGCCCCGGATGTCTTGCAACCCACGAAGGTCCTGCTCGTACCGAGCCTGTGCGCGATAGAGGAGGTAGGGTAGGGGCACTTCTAGATGGGCTGCAAGGCCCTTCCCTGTACGTGTGTTCGGTGAGTGGGACGCGCGGGGCGTGAAAGGGAGAACGCACAGTCTGTACCACCGTTATCGCTCGTCCGACTGAGCGCAATGACTTCCCAGAGGATGTTTGCCTTGTCGGCGTTCCATTCTATCTGAGCGCGGTTACCGCGTCCGGTTCAGTGGGTTGTCTCCATACCGATAGGATACGTACATGGGGAGGATTGGGGTGTGGTTCGTCGGGTCTGTTGTATGGAAGCTGGACCACGACGCGTACACGAGGAGGCGTAGGCATTGGCGCGTTCCTGTAGAGACGGTGTCGACGCTGCCGCACGCGACGAGCAGTTGTACGTTACTACCCGATTCGGCACATCTCCCTAGTTCCGCCATGTCCAGCGATCCCGCCTTCCTCGACGTCGAGGACGACGAGCAGCGACAGGCCCGCATCGGTTCGTTTACTCTTCTACCATCGCTCCTCAGATAGCCTACCCTCTGCCAGGCACTCTTCTCGAGCGACTCAGCACAACGTCGCCCTCGACCCCCAACCCCCTCCTCAATATCGGACACGAACGCCCACCAGGTCCAATCGAGCCTCCTGCTGAACGTACGGCCCATCCCACCGCTCTCGTCCCCCGATGATCCATAGCACTTCCTCCACAGTGCTAGCGCGCGTACAAGCCTTTCTTCCCGCCATGTCTGCCTCGAACGAGGCGCTCTCTCAGGCGAAACCCGAGGACATCGACATCGAAAACGTCCCAGAGGGCGAGGAACAGTACATCGAGATGGTGTGTCCCATCGCTCTCTTGTCCACCTCTCTTGTTCACGAAGCCTCTCAGGACCTCGGACTGGGCGTCTTCGAGCCAAAACCTCCCCCCGAGTCACGCTCGCCCCCTTCGTCCGGGGCAGAATCGTCCTCGGACGTGACCTCGTCAGAGTCCGAATCGGATTCCGATTCGTCCAGCTCGACTCCCTCGGAAGAAGACTCCGATTCCGATTCTTCTTCCAGTGACGACTCGGATGGAGCGTCGCAGTCGGGATCGTCGGTCGAGATGAAGCCCATCTCTTCCCGTCCCATCAAACCCCTCCCAAGACGTGTGTCGCAGCAAGCAAAGCTTGAAGTTTGAACTCATCTATGAACCCTTCTTTCCTGTCGACGCACCTCTTGCTGCCCGACGTGGTTCTTCGGGGACTGGATAACCGCAGCCTGACCAGAATCACATAATTTAGAACTGAAAACTACAACATTACAAACAGGCTCGATGCTCTAGATACTGTACTTCCTTGAAGTACTAAAGATGCAGATCGACTATGTACGATATACAGTTCCATAAACGACAAAGCAAGAAAATCGAAAGAACGAAGGTATCCGGACTAGACAGATCCCCATCACCGCCCCGTCATGCTCCCGTTCACATGAACGCCGACCAAAAGTCATCGTCGAAAAAAATATCAGAGCTCATAAAGTAATTTGGGTCGCTCATCGGGACGTTGAGAAAGGTGTACTGAGGGTCCATCGGGCCGGGGGGGAGGCTGCCTCCCGTATCGACACCCGGAGCCGAGCTCCCAACTGTATACCCACCCGTACCCATTCCATTCGACCCACTCGCGCTCTTACTCGTGGGGCCGTATTCCGTATAGTGCCGCAATACCGGCTTTGACACTTTTGGCCCCGGTTCCGATCTCTCGGTCTTCCTCCTGAAGGAGAGAACACCCCCCTCGATCAGCCGAGCGCACTTGGCAGCGAAGTGGTCAGGTGAACAGGCTATGAGCGACAACCTCTCGATTATCCTCGCCAATATCGAATCCGAAGACCCCGGCATCTGTTGTCCAATGTTCTCGTACACGTTCCATTTCGACAGTATGACGAAAATCGCGGCCAACGAAATCATGCTGAACAAGCTGTCGGGAGCGGTGCTCATCAATGCGAGCTCGGACCGCGAGATGGTCGCGATCAATATTGCTTCGCTGAGTACTAGGGCATGATGCCCCCATGTTTGTGTAAGGTTGACGCCATTGTGCACGGCGGCGAGAAACCAAGGACCTTGGCGGTCGGGTTTATTGAGCGCGAGCTTGGCTTGCATGATTGCGTGCACGAGCACGATGAGTCGGCATGACTGGTAGTAGACCTTAAGCATGCGGAAATAAAAGACTTCGTGTTCTGCTAAGACTGGACGTCAGGTCAGGACTATTCGTTCACGTAAAGTCCCGCAGCTGCGAGGGCACGACGCAAGGGAATAAACTTGAAAGCGTACCTGGAAGTGGGGAGACGAGACGTTCGATAACGTCCATGTGACCAAGGAAATCGAGCACTTCTTTATAGAAGACGCCAAGTTCGTCGGGGGACCGGAGTCGTATTGAAAGTCCCTGTTGGGTAATGGCGAAAAGTTGGCAAAGAAGAGATAATCTTAAATCTCGAGTTGAGGCGACAGTAGCATACGAGCTCGTATCGAGGGCTTCGTATATCAGACTTTGGCAATCTGATATGGGTTCCCGGCCAGTGCCGGCACAGAGCCTTCAATACCCCAGTAAATCAGCTGATACCACAAACGAGGGTAGCATCGACTCACATGGACTCGACGGTATTAAGGGCAAGCCACTGAAATTGGATGGAAGTCGGTCAATTTATGTTCAGACATCGATCTGGGTGGACGCACTAGTCGTGCTTTATCGAGTGCTTCGACGAGTTCCGCGCTTGGGGACTCGTTCAACTTTTTCTGATTGCGAAGCGTCTGAGCATATAGCATGGCTTCGCTCAGACGAAGATTCATAGCCATGCTGACTGCTGTTGCGGCTATCAGTCTTGCGTCACGGGGTTCTTTTGGTGTTGTATCGCCGACGGGCTCCCACAAAGAGAGGATAAGGATGGCATGAATCGCATCGGTGGAAGGAAGTGGGTTGAAGGATTGTTTGAAGACAACTTCGTCGGCTAAGCGGTAGAGCTGCGGAGCGACGATGGAGCGTATTGAAGGATCCAGATGCCGAGAGGCTACACAGCATTGGGCAACGCGAAGCAAGGGGCCATCACTGCGGTTATTGGGTTGTAAGTTTAGCCAAGGGCTATAACGTTCCTCGAATCTGACATTGACGCGTTCGATGAAAAAACACTGAATACAGAGGATGACTGATACACACATGTCAACCAAGTATTTGACCTGCTCACGACCCAGAACGTGGAGGAGCGTCTGATCGACCTTGTTCCGAGAGGGCTCTGCGGCGCTCGTTCCACTGCGCGTCATTGCTTGTATGGCAAGTATAGGAACCATTGTGCCTTCGAAACCGCCAGTAAGCTTCAAGAGACCCCATGGGGAATGCTTTTCAGGTAGGAGATGCTCCGGGTGCAACAACTCGTCTTCTTCCTCGCGCGGTGGCGCTCTGAACGGAGGCAGAGTATCGGAGTGTGTATCTCCCCAAACTTTAGGGTGTCTCCTCGTGTCTTCCATTGGAACATCCTGAGGCTTCTTAAGAAGCGGGACGGAGGATCTCCGATCGACATTGGGTTGTGCTGAGCACTCGGACTGTTGACCACGTGCAGAAGAGGGGCCAGGGGATTGTCCGGAGCCATCCTCGAAGGAACAGGAGAGACCGAGTACTTTGCAGCGGTGGCATTGAGCACCAGAGTTGTCCCCGTCAAGCATCTCGCAACGCGTTTTGTGCTTCCGGCATGATAGACAGGCTTGCGCGGCTTTTGCTCGTTTTGGGGGTGCTGGGCGGGGAGAGTGAGCTCGTTTTGTACCGACCATAGGCTCATTCATGTTCCGTGCGGTCATGATGAGGGTAAAGATGAAAGGGAACTTTGTGAGCTTGAATCTCGACGCCGCCCCGGCCGCCAAGCAATTGCACCCGCTTCAAAGTCAGCGAGCGGGACGTCTGTCTGCGACGATCTCGAAGTTCCACTGCGACTCGGAACTTGTTCCCTCGCAATCGTATAATAATAACCGCTCCAGTATCGACCACAACGAGCACGCCACCTCTTCGTCAGGCCGCTCAACGAGCGATGCGTCGTCAGCTTTTCTTGGGACGGGTGCCGCGATGAGTCAAGTTGCTGACGCGAACCTGTGCGTTTTCCCCGAATGCGACCCTAGTCTGATGCATCCTGTATCGAGGGTCTCTGAGTCAGTAGACAGACCCACATGGTACAAACGGACCACGGTGGGAATACCAAGTCGGGCCCAGGCTATTCAAAGTAAGGCGCCGGGGAACAAGTGGAGCGAGGATATCGTAACGCATCACTAATACAGTATCCGTTGAGTCTAAACTGCTGCTTATGTTGGAGGTGGTCGGCTTCTGCTACAAAGAGCAGTCATTCAAAGTGAGTCGTTCTTTAGAGGAAGGCAAAAGGAACGATGATCAAGGTGTCCAGCGGATAAGAAGCGTCCAAAGCTACTCTGAAAAAAAAGCCTTATCAACTTTCCAGCAGTCTGCTGTGGGAAATTGCAAATCTATTATTTCTTCGAAATCAGGAACTTCTCTCACTGACATGCAGTCCCTCAGGGCACTCAGTAGTAGGCCATAGGCCATGATCACCAAGGCCGCAATGCCACAAGAACTTGACGGCGACTAACCGACACCCCTGCATTTACGGTTGGAGGCACTTCCATACTAAGTACCGGGCTGTGGCAATCACCATCATGGACACAGGATGTTGTGCCGGCATACAAGGAACCGGGGGAGCGGGTTTCGTGCCTTTGCCGAGGTTCATCTTTCACACCATGTGAGTACTCATACAACTAATTTGCTCAACTAACAAGCCTCATTCCTTGGGCCAAGTCGATCAAGGTGGGAGTTGCATACCGTTTATGTAACGAAACTTCGTGGGTTCAACTTCTTAGAAGGCCCCTTCACGTGATCTGTGCATGTTCCGAATCATATTCACGCAAGTTTTCGCAGAATTTCAGAATTTCACTGTTCAGAAGTGTCGTAGATCAATGGAAAATTCAATTCGCATTCGTAGCAGCATTCGATGGTAAGAAGTAGCATGCGTTTTATACTACTGTTTTCGTTCGACGTGGTTTGAGCGAACGTCACTGAACTCTGCAGGCAAGCAGCCCGGATCAGCGACTAGACTTAATCTAGGATCTGGTAACGTGTGTCATTACTACCGGTGCCCTCTGCCTCTGCGGTCTTTCAGAACTGAACGGAAACAGGGTGCTCTGGTTTCTAACTTCCAGACCTGACATGTGTGCACAGTGATGCTGTCGAAGTCTTGTTGGGAATGAACGTAATTGGGCATCCCTTAGCCCGTCGTCAGTATTTATATCCTTGCGGCGCCAAACATGTCTCAAGCGAGCAAGAATGTTCGCCCTATGGTAGAACAGAATCACTCCCATCCCGTGAAACAACGAGGTAAGATGGATTATATTCCATTATCACGCTTTTCATGTTTCAGTAGATTCATGGTTCGTCCAGGAGATGTATGGGAAATGGTATTCCGCATCTTTGATGCGTAGTGCCGTATGAATACTCTGCTGTCACGGGTAAATGCAGCGCGCCTTCTGAGCACTAATGCTGCTTCCTTGTAGTCGGTTGTATTTCCACCCCGATTAGCCGCAGAAAACATGTACGGCCCTGCGCCGGCCTCGAGCCTGCTGGACCAGCACACACACACCAGACAAGGGATTCTCGTACTCCCTCCCCCCTTCCCCTCCCCCTCGAGTGCTCACTCTAATTGCTCTCTGATCCATCCTCCGAACCCCAAGGAGAAAAAGTGAATCGCATATCCCGCGCATCCGAGTCGATCCCCCTTCCTTGCAATCCCCGACAGCGTCACACATAGGACTATGCACCTCGGGACACGTCAAATCTCTCGTCAGCTTTGGATTGCGTATTCGTGTGCCCTTGCATTCATTGGGGATGTCGTGGCATTGAGCGTCACCGTCGTCTACTACATCCTCCGTCACATCACCATAAAAGGCCTTTCTTTGTCCGGACCAGGACCTGCCAGGACCTGCCCTGTGTTAGCCGGGTCCTGTTGTCGTTCTGCGGCCGGTGTACGTCCCGCTTCCCAATTTCCCCTGACTGACGTGCCGCCGCCACCGGCCCGGATCAGCTGAAACCACAAGTACTGTGCTCGTTTAGCAAGCCAAAATGACCGTAAGCGATTTCAAAAAGGCCCTGAGGCTCCAAGTGAGCTTTTGGCTCAGCTATGTGGCATTTTGGGTCGGCTAATGATCTATCCTGTATTTTCTACAGGCAGTGCATGAACCTCCACTATCAGATGGTGAAACCAGTTATGTATCATGATTAACCAAAGCACCGGAAGACTTGTATGCAGTGCGCTTATCTCTAATATGCACCTTGGACGGTAGGTAGAATGCATAAAGGCTCAGAGGTACGTCCTTTCTATGCCAGACCCCCATTGTTTCGACGATCTCTGCTCTGCTACATTCACTATACTCTTCAATGTTGCCCTTTTCAGTAGCTTATTACTCGCTCCTGTGGTTGTGGTTGTTTCCTCTGGGTTAGGTACCAGCGTTGCGCGCCGTCGTGAGGGCCGCCAGTCCCAACTCAACAGCCGTCTTGAGCAGACTGCTTCCGCCGTCTCCAACACAGAATACTGCACGTTCCACGGGCTATTCTGCGATCGCCATCGCCATCGATCTCATCTGCATCTTGTTTTATATAACAGGGAACTTTCAGCTTGGTCGTCGGGGCGTTCACCATCCTCACCCCATCAGGTTTGACCGGGGCTTCTACCGCCGTCGCGATTGGTATTGATGGTGTCACTTGTCAAGGTGGTATACTCCAGACCGGTGTCTTTCTCAACGTTTCTTCCAATGGTCAACCTGAATACAGTGGTAAAGAAACACTTGACTACGCATTCGTCGCTTGTCTCACCGTTCCTTTCATGAATAGCCTGGCATCAGTGGTCTCCCGGTGCCACTAATAGTAACCTCTACTCTTGTATCTGTTTCACTGCGTGTGGGGGGTGAGGCTAACGGAAACGGGCAGGTATTGCCTTGGCGCAAACGTGCACTCGAACATCAGACAACCATCGTCCAGATTGTCTACAAACCAATAATCTATCTCTTTCATCGAGCCCTGTTGTGTGAGAAATGGTGTACATGCACAGCCTCGACGTATGCCTCATTTATTCAGCAGCTCAACAAGAGTACAGAAGGAGCGCACATGAGCCTGCCGATTATGATGGGAGGTATGCATTTGCAACATTGAGAATAGGATAAAGGGTAGGTTTGGGAGTATGCTTACTTTTTATGCTCTCGATAATGTAAGGAAGGCTGAGGAACGCAACGTGAACATGAGTGCGCTTCTCGATCTGGATGGTGGTACTCACATGCCAGGGGAGAACCCTCCCCACCGCCGCCCGTGGGAGTCAGGGATGAAGGCTGTAAGCTGTGAGAAAACATTAGATTACTTTAGCAGTTGACCATTAGCCCTGAGAATAGCGAATGTCCATTTAATGGCCGTTCCGCTCCCCTTTCAACTCCCTTTCGATAATTGCCCTCTGGTCCATCCCCCGAACCCCAAGGAAAAAATGTGAACTTCAAAAATGAAACACGTGTCCCACGCATGTATCCCCTTCCTTGCAACCCCCGACAGCGTCACACATAGACCATACACCTCGCGACATGTCAAGTCCTCGTCAGCTTTGGATTGCGTATTCGTGGACTGACTGCGCCCTTGCATTCATTTGGAATGCCAATGTCGTGGCATGGCATTGAGCGTCATGATCGTCGCCTGCTACCTCCTCCGTCATCACCATAAAAAGCCATTCTTTGTCCAGAGCAGGATCTGCCCTGACCCATGTGTTATCCGGGTCCTAATGTCGTGCCGGAATGCATCACATTTCCGATCAAACTATCGATTTGTCGGCGTACAATTGCACGACTGTCCCGCTTCCCAATTTCCCCTGACTGACGTGCCGCCGCCACCGGCCCGGATCAGCTGAAACCACAAGTAATGTGCTTGTTTAGCTGCACTTAAAGTTGCCACTGGCAGGACAAATTGACCGTAAGCGACTCCAAAAAAGGCTCCAAGCGAGCTCTTGGTTTCAGCACAAATTGAATTGGTCAGAGGGTCCACGGCAACATCGAACAGGGGCTCGTGACGTCGAGATCCCACCCGAATATCCCTTTTTCTAATTTGGCATCTTCGATCCACTCGATCAGCAGAAACCACAAGTTACCGTGTACGTGCTCGTTTAGCGGAAAGTTGCCAGCCCTGACCTACGGTAGGTGACTCTCTGCGACTCCCATGAGGCTCCAAGCGAGCTTTTGGCTCGGCTAATGATCCAACCTGTGTTTTCTACAGGCAGTGCATGAAACTCCACCACTCAGATCTTGATTCAAGGTGAAACCAGCCATGTATCTTGAATAATCAAAGCACTGGATACTTGTATGCCGTGCCCTTATCTCTAATGTGAACCTTGGACGGTAAGCAGAATGCATAAAGGCCCAGACGTATGTCCTTTCTATGCCGGCCCCCATTGTTTCAACGATCTCTTCTCTGCTACGTTCACTATGCTCTTCAACGTTGCCTTTTTCAGTAGCTTATTGCTCATTCCTGTGGTTCTGGCTGTTCCCCATGCGTTGGGTGCCAGCGTTGCGCGCCTTCGTGAACGCCGTCTGTCCCAGCCTGGCAGTTATATTGTTGATGCTGTTTCGGACACACAATACTATTCAAGTTGGGCTGGTGCTTCCTTGTCCGAGGGTAATGTGCGTAGCATCTTCCACGGGCTATTCTGCGACCGCCATCTATCTCATCCTCACTCGTTTTATATAACAGGGAACTTTGTCCTGGGTCACCGCAACGTTCACCGTCCCCACCACGTCGGGTTCGACCGGGGCTTCTGTCGCCGCCTGGGTTAGTATCGATATTATCGGTTGTGGTACTGGTTCTTTTCTCCTGTCCGGTGTCACTTTCACCGTTTCTTCCAATGGTCAACCCGAATACAGTGGTAAGGAGATCTTGACTATGCATTCGTCGCTTGTCTCACCAATCCTTTCACGAACAGCCTTTTATCAATGGGGCTCCGCTGCCCAATATCCCTCAGGCATTGCTATCTCTGCTGGAGATGTCATCAGACTTACTGTCTTCGCGTTCACCGCGACCTCCGGAGAGGCCAGGATCGAAAATTTGACCAACGGCAACACGGTGTCCGAGAATCTGACTTCCAGCATTCCTCTTTGCCTTCAGGGCGCGGAGTGGATGGTCGAGGATATAGCGTTGAACCTTCCGCTTGCCAATTTTGGCACGGTCGCCTTTACAGACGCTGTGGCGGGGGGTATACTAGCAGGGACATATACCCCGTCCGGGTCTAACGTCTCTCTCATTGACATGGTGGAGAACAACCAAGTTGTGGCCTCTACCTCGGCTAGCGGATCTTCCGTCACCATCAAGTACGTGTAACTTGGGGGGATTGGCATGGTTTATTTATTGGGAGAAATGATTTTATGATTGTCGATTTTTGATGTCTTCCATGTGTACTCCACTGATGTTCATTATTACCATGCTCCCAACTTACAACGATCATCATTATACTGTATTTTTTCTCCTCCCTTTTCCTCGACTTCTTTTTTTCCGCGACGGCACTGACATGTTGCCTCACATCGGTTTATTGTTCCTATTATACTACATTTCTGCACCGTTTTGCTCAGTTGACTAGCCCCTGAGATCTTGAGAATACGACCGTGGCGGACGCGGCGTCTCAATTCAGACTTGGATATTTCGGCCGACAATGTCTTTGCACAAAGTGCGCAATCTCGTTCCCCATCCTTCATGGAGAGCGGACTAGACGACTGTGCTGCAGAACTAGCAGCGGAGATGGAGAATTTTGTTTCCGATTTGATGATGCAGCCAGATCAAGAGCAGGTGGCCTCGGAAATCGGTGGTGAGTCCCTTCGATTTCTCGGTTTCCGAGTTCTTTAGGGTGCTCTTTGAATGTATGCACCACACTTTTCCTCTCACAGTGTTACAGTCCATCTATGGTGATAACGCGATCCATCTCTGGCATGGTTCGAGAGTAGGGAGTCCTGAGTCTACTTCGGATGGCGGCTCTAGAACTAACGGGATGGACACGATTCGCTATGTGGTTTCACTAAAGTACGTGAGTCCGTCCGTTCTTTTTATTTTTTCCTTCTCATTCACCATCAATCTATTCATCTGTTGATATCGCTACTGTGATAGTCTTCCATCCCACGAGGATGTTTCCATCCGCATCCTCGTTTCTCTGCCTCCTTCATACCCCGCCGAGAGCCCACCCCAGCTGCAGCTCCTCTCGCGCTACATCGGTGCCTTTGGCGTCGACTCATCTCTCTTTGGATCGATACTCCGCACCTTCATATCCACATCTGGTGTTGAGTGGCCCCGCGATACGGTCTGCGTCTTTGACGGACTCCAGAGCGTCCTCGAACGATCTGAAGCATGGTACGGAGACAAACTCAACAGAGAAAAGGCTGGGGAGCTTATACGAGAGGACGCTTTGGGGCGGGATGCAACACTACAAGAATCAGTAGAGTCGACGAAACAGGACGAGGGATCAGGGAGGGTGTCGCGACCGATACCAACTCTCCAGGATGTAGCGTTGCCGGAGGGCATTAGGCTGATAGAAGCTGAGCCGATCGTAGATCGGAGGAGCGTGTTTGTTGGGCGGGCATGTCAAATATCACACCCGTCGCAGGTTCGTCACGCGTTGTTCTTTGCTGCCGCTGGATCGCGTCGTGTGTTGATGGTGTTTTCGTGTTCTAGGTTCCGCTGATACTGAACCACTTGATGTCCGATCGACATATCGCCCGCGCGGCTCATCCGATCATCAACGCCTGGCGCTGTCAAGTAGGAAACGTACTCCATCAAGGTGGGTGACCCTATCCCGACTTGCGGACGACATAAGCTAAGTGGGGAATACCACCACATCAAAAGACAATGACGATGACGGCGAGACGGCGGCAGGGAGTCGGCTTGCACATTTATTGTCTATTCTGGTAAGATTGGCGTGCTGTATTGTGGCCCGCGGCGAATGAGAGTTGAACGTTTCGTTGCGATGTAGGAGATCAATAACGTGCTTGTCATCGTTACGAGGTGGTTTGGAGGGATTCATCTCGGACCTGATCGGTTCAAACACATCAATCATGCGGCACGGAATGCGCTCGAGACGGGTGGCTTTTTAGACCAAGTGGATGGAAGCAAGAGTGGGGCCAAGGGGCGAAAGCGCTGAGCTCTACCTTCCTTAATGTAGAGTCACCGATTGGGTAGCAAAATTGATCCGGTCGGCTGGACATGTGCCTAGCTATAGTAGCCTTCCCAGGGCCCAGGTAATCTCGGTCCAGATCCTAAGTACGAGTGCTTAGGTGGTGTCGATACATATTCGCAGAGTCAAATCTTTCTGCGCGTAAAAGTTCTAGGGGCACGCCGATTTCCTGACTCTACCGAGCTTTTGCCTCCGACTTCGGAGTCCGCCGACCAAGCGGCGTGCCCTAGAATGTTTGGAAACGGGCCCAGGCTGCCTTGAGGCTGCCAGCTGACTCTCCCCGTATATCTTGGACGGAAATGATTTCACTCAGACACCTGCCCTCTTCGATATCGTTCAGAGTGCTTGCACCAAGGACGCCATTGATAGCAACCCGCACCCGCCCGACGCTGTGGTACAGAATGGCAAGCACCACCAACGCCAGCATCGTACGTCCCACATGGAGCCGAGTTACTCGCGCAAACTGATAGCTCACTCGTTGCTTCCAGTGGGGACTCAAGGATCCAACGCTGATCAAGACGCAAGGGTACATTGACGGAAAATGGGTCGACGCGATCGGGGGCGAGAGGATCCCCGTGACGAGTGGGTACTCTTACTTTCGGCTCCGCCTCGTGGGTGGGCACTCGGATACTCATACATGGTTCTTGTCCGATCGCTGTAGACCCCGCGACTGAGGAAGAGCTAGGTACGATCCCTGAGATGGGGCTCGAGGAGACCAAAGCTGCGATCGCAGCTGCCGGAAAAGCGTTCCAGACGTGGGGAAAGACGACAGCCAAAGTCAGCCTTCTTTGCGGGGGAGGACGGAATACGTTGACCGAGCCTTTCGTTGTCTGGATGTAGCACCGACACGACATTCTCGTCAAGTTCTTTGGGTTGATGCAAGAACACCACGACGACTTGGCTCGCATTATCGTGCGTCGTCTCGTATGGATGGGTGTGATCGACGTTGACATGGTGTAGACGTTGGAAAATGGAAAGGCGTTGAGGGACGCCAAGGTGCGTTCGTCTCTTTTCAATCCCGTGCTTGTGCCTCAATGCGGTCTTTTAGAGCGAGACCACGTACAGTGCATCTTTCTTGGAGGTGAGTAGCATACATGCAGGGTATGTCTGGGCTGACTGGGTCGATCTCGCAGTGGTTTGGTGAGTACCTCTGTTTGCTCCGTGAGCCAAGACACGAAAAGTGAATTGGTGTCGTACAGCCGAGGAGGCTGTTCGCACATATGGTGGTAAGCACCTTCGGAGCTGGATAACTCAAACGTATGCGTGACCTTTTTTCGCAGAACACATCCCGTCGCCACTTTCCGATGTACGGAACATCGTGATCAAGCAACCTGTTGGTGAGCGCAATTCGTGTTCGTCCTGGTCCATGGCTGACTACTTGTTCGATAGGTGTCGTGTAGGTGTTGTTCCGTTTAATGTGGGACGTGCTTTATTGTCATTGCAGATCAATCTTCACACCGTGGAACTTCCCGTCGGCGATGATCACCCGAAAAGTCGGGGCAGCGCTCGCCGCAGGCTGCACTACTGTCATCAAGCCGGCACCTGAGGCGCCTTTCTCTGCACTTGCGCTTGCCGAGGTAAGTATTTCTGCTTTGACGCCTTATATGACCATTGAATGGCCGTTTATTTAGCTTGCTCGGCGTGCGGGCGTACCCAACGGCGTCATCAACATGGTCACGACACAAAAGAACGTTCAAGTGGTCGGTCGCGAGATGTGCGAAAGCAAAGCTGTCCGAAAGTTCTCATTCACGGGCTCGACGGCTGTTGCCAAGTTGTTGTATAGCATGTCCGCTTCGACGTTGAAAAAGTGCGCCTTTCTTCTGTTTGTTGACCTGACCTCATTTGGTGAAAAGAATGTCGATAGAAGCTGGCGGAAATGCGCCGTTTATTGTCTTTGACGACGCCGACATTGACAAGGCCGTTGAAGGTAGTGTTCCAATCTCTCGTGGGGCCCGAATCCTGTTCGTTCATGCTACTCCCATCCAGGCGCTATCATATCCAAATTCCGTGGATCGGGACAGGCCTGTATCTGTGCCAACCGCATCTACGTCCAGTCGTCCGTCTACGCCGACTTTGCCTCTCGACTCGCCGAAAAAGTTGCTGCCTTCAAGGTCGGGAACGGACTCGACGAAACGACGTACGTCTTTCGTTCGCGCCGACGCTAGACCGTGACACATACACATGACTGACACACGCACAGGACGCACGGCCCGCTCATCCACGACCGCGCCGTCTCTAAAGTCGCCCGACACGTCGACGACGCTGTCGCGCTCGGCGCCAGCGTCCTCGTCGGTGGCCACTCTCCCGACACCGCCCAAGCTAAACGCATCGGCTCCTTCTACCTCCCTACCGTCCTCTCTGACGTCCCGGCCACCGCCCTCCTTTCGCAGGAAGAAACGTTTGGCCCCATCGCCGCCCTCATCAAGTTCGACACCGAAGAAGAAGTCATCGCGATGGCCAATAACTCCGACGTCGGGTTGGCGGGGTACTTTTTCAGTCGGGACGTGGGACGGGTGTGGCGCGTCGCCGAGGCGCTCGAGGTGGGGATGGTGGCGGCGAACACGGGGGTGATCAGTAACGCGACTATACCGTTTGGGGGGGTAAAGGAGAGCGGAGTTGGTGAGTTCCTTGCTTCGCAGTCGTCTATGGAAGTTCATGATTGCGTGTGGCGTAGGACGAGAGGGGGGCCACGGGATCGAAGAGTATTTGAACCAAAAGTTGATTGCGTTTGGTGGGATTTGATTCCGAGCGTGTGGGGGTCATGTTGTGAGATGGACGTGTTTTCATGTTTATATTGTATCACCATCCCTTTGTACTTTCTTCGCATTAATGTTTTTTCTTTTCTTTTTGCTTTCGAACGGTTACAGTGCATAAGACGAGGAACGAGTGGTAGAACGCGACTACAATCTGGCCGCTCGTTTCCCCTCCTCCACGACGGGGTTTACGAGCGTCCCAATCCCATGCCCGATCCAAACCCGACAATCATCGCCATGTTTGAGTACGACAGCGGGCTTGCGTACGAACCCGACGCCGGCGGGGGTTCCGGTGAGGATGATCGAGCCGGGTTCGAGGGTGGTGGCTTGGGAGAGGAAAGCGATGGTTTGGCGGACGTTGAAGATTTGGTTTCTGTTCGGGGGGGAAGGGGGATGAGTATGTGCATGGACGAGAGGGAGATGGACGTACTTTGTATTACCGTTCTGGAGCGTCCTGCTGTTGAGCGTGCACGTGAGGGGGAGCACCTGTGGATCAGGGATGGCGTTGTTGGAGACGAGGCAGGGTCCGAGGGGGGTGGTGTTGTCTGGG
>JBBPSD010000836.1:0-15207 GCA_038093415.1 Xerocomellus chrysenteron | reverse complement strand
GTTTTCGCCAAACATAGGAGTGAAGGGAGATGCGGGGAAGGCCGGGGATGCGGGGTTTAGGTCATTGAAAGAGCCTGGGGAGCCATCGTTTCAGATACGCACACACGCATGAGGGGTATGGAAACGTACGTTTTCGAGGCGTGTTTGTGTCATCAGCAGATGCCCAGACTGGCTTTGTGCCGCTGGAAGGGCGAGACGTAAACTGAAAATCCATTGGTGCCTCCTTCGACCTGTGATGCGCGTCCATCGCGCTCAGAGTCAACAGAGCAATCTGAAAGTCCTCAATTTTGTGAGTTCATGACGATAGACAACGTGTGGCATACCCCGTACACGTCGTAGACACTGGCAGCCGGCCGTGTGTCTTCGAACAGAGTCACCGCCACAAACCGCGCATACCAGATCACGTGGGCAATAAGCAGCGCGTTGTTTTTCCCAACCATCAGCCCCAGAATGTTCAGGAGCGCGTGGAGAACGGCCAGCAAGCAGTCGCTTCCTTGGGCCAGGCAATCGAGTCGCCGTTTTCATCCCCTTGCTACCGGCTGGAACGCGCCGTCAGCGAACCTCGTGCCCATTGTGATTGAGCAGACTGTGGGTGCAAATAGCAGCTTTCGCGCACAGGGTCCCTCATCTTGGCCTTGCACACTTAGGGACGTGGCGAACGATCATATGATATATTTTCTCGTCTTTTGCGTGAGCGAGTTATCATGCTATATGGACCAGTGAGGTCAACTCATCTTGATGCCCGTGGGCTAATGTCAACCAACGAATGGAACCCTTAGATCAGAGACACGGACTCGGCATTGATCGTAGCCCAACTACTCTTTCTCGAAGCTGAGGAGACGTCAAAACCAATCCACTTCTACATTAACTCTCCGGGTGGAAGTGTGACCGCAGGCTTGGCTATTTATGACACTGTAAGTGTGCAGGCGTGCATCTGGAGGATTTGAATTGACTCGCTACAGATGCAGGTTTGTTTCATGATCCAAGGTGCTCAGAAAAGAAGAGATTCATTCCGCCGACTTCCAGTACGTTTCATCACCCATACACACCTACTGCGTTGGACAGGCGTGTTCCATGGGTTCCTTGCTGCTCGCTGCAGGTTCGTTCCTCACGCTAAATGTTCTTGGATCATAATTGAGCATCTAGCAGGCGAAAAGGGAAAACGTCACTGTCTTCCAAACGCTAGCATCATGATTCATCGTAAGCGAAGACTTGGCACTGTCATCCGATCAAAACTTATTCTCCGCCTCTAGAACCTTCTGGCGGGGCTTCTGGGCAAGCTTCCGATATAGCCATCCACGCTAGGGAAATCCTTCGCGTGCGCCAACTGCTCACGGGTATTTATCAGCGGCATTGTGCGAAAGAAGGAGAAAATGTGGCATTAGGGTTGGAACGTTTTGGTGCGCCTGCCGTCATCCTGGCATTTGCTCTGAACTGAATTTTGTTCTCAGAGAAGGCGCTAGAACGCGATTACTTCATGACAGGTAATGTTCGACTCAAACATGCAATATATCGTCACGCTCACGTTGTGCACAGCGCGAGAAGCCCTCGAATTTGGTATCGTGGATGGAATCTTGGAAAAGAGACCAAGTTCTGGCTCGGACTCGCCCGTTTGATCTGTCATCGATAGAAGCCAATGACTGCTTCGCGCGTGTTTAGGCGTTAGGGCCGATACTATTCCTCAGTGGACCATACTTCACACACCAGAGAAATTGCACTTGTAAGCTCCCACAGGTTGACTTGATCTGATCACACGTGTTCAGAGCTGTCGTGTGTGCACCTGTAGCAGGGTGTCGGGATGCGAATCTCCGCTTCTAGAATTAACCCACGTGTTTAGTGCATCACCAGAGTACCAGTGCTTCGGAATCGGATCGACCCAGCGCTGAGGCCCCTCAAACTGCGGGGTTACATTCCTAATTTTTCCTTTCTTGGAGGAGAAAGCGGTCCATTTCAACGATTGACACGAGGCCCATTTTGTTTACGCAGTGGCGGCGGCCTCGAATGTCCCGACTGCGCCACACACGCCTTAAAGACCAAACGATCATCTTGCACACTATTTCGGTTCCGGCCTGTGACCTCGGTCAAATTGGTGAGCGTGCACCGCAGCAGCGCTGTTAATAGCCATTGATTGCTGCGTTGGGAAATGCTTAATCAGGGTTCACGGAACCATTCAAGATCTCGGAATGTTTCGTCGACCGTGTCAACGATGCGCTCTTTGTTTTCTTCCAGGTGGCATCGTAATCTATATATACTTTAACTTCGCATGCATGCCGTTCGCTTTCATACCACAGCGTCTATCAGCATACCCATCGAAGCTATCTGTCGCCGATTGTGCGGGACGGGGAAGGTCGTCTGAACAGTCGCATTTAGGGCATCGCCGACCTGTCCCCAATCATGCATCATTGCCCACTTGATCGGCAGCAATGCTTTCTGCTGTGGATGAACAAAAATTCCCGCAAACGCCGCATGATATCGACAAGGGTGTGATACAGCGGGGGTGTGATAGGTGCCTGCAGGTATGCCAAATGCAGCAAGGTGTGCGCGATTGCTTCATCAAGTCGTTCCCCTCATGTTTTAGACGTGTTTCGACGTTTCCATGCGCTTCAAGCTACTATTGCTTCGGCGAACCCACCATGGTCCAGGGGTTGGGCAATCTCAGATCCACCCGGATAGAAGCCGCTTATCAGCATTTCACCGAAATTCCACCAAGAAGCTGTACAGGTGGACGTTTCCGGGCTATAAAACATGCTCACCTGACTTCATTATTATCAATCAATCATGACAACTCACAGGCCACTGCGGCCGCCATCTGCATCAGTGCCATGCCTGCCCAACTTGTTATACACACGCATATGGGATCGCGGAATGCGTTCATTGCCGCTTTCCCGCATTTCTGGGTTTAGAACCATGCTCAGCATCCTTTGCTTCTCCGATCACGCCAACCATGCGTCACAGTCTTGTCCGGGAAACTTGAATGGAGTTACGGTAGGTCCGTGATAGGGACGCTTGGATGAGTAGATGAAGAACCTGAGGGCGTAGATTGAGATGGGGGGTGCGAGATGGGGATCGTTCGCACACGTCCACGCTCCTGCCCTCCTTTTTTCGTATATATATTATTTTTGTCTTTTTTTCTTCTGATTTCCCCATCCAGATGGATAGTCCCTTGATCGTCCCGTTTAGCCGTCGGATCAGGCATTCAGTTTGGAAGTAGTATCAACAGGTGGAGTTATCTCATCGATCTTCGTCTGGGCACGTTTTGGCGTGTGACTTTTGGGAAAGACGGGCGTCACGGTGGTGGGTAACCGCGGACATTTGATCGAAACAGTAAAATGGGGTGTTCGTCTCCCCTGTGTTGTTGGTACGAGTACGATCAAGGACCTTGCGAAGATGCTACGCCATATGGCGTAGTGGTCTTGCGCGTTGACTCTGATTAGGGGGTGACGATCGGCGAAATCCAACTGTCATGGTGGGAAATGTTATTCCGGGGCTCATAACCTATTGGATACCTCAGGTTATGAACCCCGGAATAGCAGCGTCATCGGACCTTTTTATCTTTTCGTCTTCCGGGGCTGATTATTAAGTACGCTCAAGCTGACAAGGGGACCTCCACCGCCACGAACTGGTAATCGTTTGCCATTGGTTCATCGCTCGTTCGCCACGAGACATTTAGTACGTTTCAAAAGCATTTAGACCATGGGGTTCAAGGTTGGTGACGTTTAAATCAACCGAGCGTATGACAATTATAGTTTACGCTGTCGAGATCCGGAAATTGAAAACACGATAAGAACCACGGTAAGAAATAAAATAAAAAACGAAATTCACGAGTACTCAGGATACGCCCGAGTGGGTGAGGTGAACCGATCAAAATAAGATCCGCGCCAGGGGCAGCAGCTGGCCCCCTCTCCTGCATGCACACGGACGACATGCGGCCCTCAGCGACCGCTAGTCCCATGCTTGTGTGTGTAGTAGGTTGGCACGATGGTGGGAAGGCACGGTGTTTTACCCTTGCCTTGTTCCCATCGCTGGCCACAGGTTGACCGCGGATCGCGACTCATCGGCTGTATGGTCACTGACCGTAAGCCATGATCGTGGCGGATACGGCATGACACACTCAACAAGCAGGGGACAAAAGTACGTATACAGCATAATTAAGAGATCCACATGCTGAACAATGAAACCTAAACCAGCGAGGGTTTGCAGCAGTACATATCCATTATCGAGATAGCGTGCGCGATGCGTTCAGGGGAGTTTATCGATGACGTCTGTAATAGGCATCACCCCGTCAAATATTTTGAAGAAAGCAAACTTGGTTAGACGTCGAGATGGTCTAAGTTCGAGAACCAACTCACTTTTTGATGGCATGGTATTGCTGGGATGTCGAGAAGTAACCCTGTACATTCTCAAAAAAAGAAATTACGTTCGATGTTCGATGGCCAGCAATACTAACAAGGCTTGATTTGGCAAGATCGCGTGGATGTTCTTAGTGTTGGAAGGTTTTGCAAAGGGGAAATTCGCGGCGGACAAAATGGAACCCAACACAAGATCGATCGACGATCCGCAGTGGGCGGCCGGATAACCAGAAACCATCGACCAGGGTTGATGGATCGTTCGATGAAGTGAGTGAAGAGTGACCCGTCCAAGAACGAAATGGTTCTATCCCACATTCAAATTCTCGACACCCTCCGCAGCGACAGCAACGGGGTCGAGGGCTAACAAATCAAATTCAGTGAGATAAGGGCGTGCGGAATAGGGGTGGAAGTATAACTCGACGTTGTCTCGAGGATTTCGTTACTTGACCCGCAGGATGGATCTAACGTCGATGCAGTGGGTTGTCGTGCTCACCGGTGTGCAGAATTGGCGAGGTCGCCGCTTTGCACCTGCCACTTTCGCCACCATCAGCAGGCTGGCGTGCAATGAGGCCAACTTGACGCGATCGAACCACCAACCAAAGGGAAGATATCCGCGTTGGTGGCACTCATGAGTGTCACTTAGAATGTGGACTTACGAGGCGATCTGCAAGGAGCCTAAACGAATGGCATTCGTTCATAAAGGCGAAAGGCCGTGTTCCCTCCGTGAAGAACGGAACATACACTGAGTTGCACAACATTGCTGTGAGACGATAAAATCCGGCCCGGCCGGGTGGTAAGAATAGTTCCGACGCATCTCCACATACACTCGTAACATCCCACACAGAGTGGACAACCGGAAAGCTGTAGCCTGCTGGATGATGCCGGTATGCGGAGAGACAAAGGTGAAATACTTACATCTCATAGCGAAGGTTGACAATGTTGTCTTTCTAAGGTGTCGTTGATCGTTGAAGTTGCTTAGTCAGCTTCAATTGTCTTGTCTGATAAGATATCGAGGGCGGCAGTGCGGAAAAACGTTGGGAACTGATGGTGGCAAACAAGCGAGACGGCAAGTTCATCAAGGATAGGTCAGATTAAGCGGTACTTTTCATCTACCGGGAGAGACACAATAATGCAGGGTGTGAAGGGAATACATTGAATGGAATGGGGATGAGAAACACAGAACACGGTTGAACAGCGACCGGCGCATGTCTATGAAGTACATGGTTCGCATTTTGTTTTGACCATGAAGGATGCCAGCGTATCGATCTCGTTGACCACGTAGTCCTGAAAATGTCTCTCGGCCAAGGTCGCCAATAATGTGTGGACGTCTGCAACGTCAGACATTATTGGTGTGCGAGTCTCATTCTCCTCCAGGAGGCGCGAGCTACGCCTCCGACTCTGGTCCTTTGGATCCCTTCGTGGCCGATTCGCCGGCGTAGGGATGACGAGAGGACTAAGGGCGCGAGAACTTTGAGACATGGGTTCCAGGAGGAATGCAGGCGTGGGTGGGTCGGCAAGTGTGAGCGGAGAGGGGTTTATGAGGGGAATGAGGTTGAAATGGGAGATATATCGATGGAGTGTGGTCATGGGTAAGCTTTTGAAGTCGATCTGGACATGACAAGGTGAGCGAAGGCTTGAATGGGACTAGGAAACATACGCTTGATTTTTCTTCTTCTGCGTCTACGCTGACGCCTGCCCTGTCCACTTTTCTGAGTGGTTCCACGCGTTTTCTCTTGACCCGTGGTTCTCCCTCTGCTCTGTCCACCGCGTGTCGTTTAGACGCGGTAGGTGGTCCAAAGTATGCTGCATCATCGTTTGGTTTCTTTCTTGCTTGTGGGCGCGACCTCGATCCGGAAGGGACGGCGCCGGAGACCGAGCCATTGGCAGACATGGTGACCGATGCGTGCGGGGAACGCGATGGTTGTGGTAAATGTAGCGGGTGTACATAAGGTCCCCTTTGTATGACCGTCGTCATTCCCACGAGCCTGAGATCATGCGCATGCACATCCGAGATCAACGACACTGAAATAAAGAGGCACTGCTCTACTCGTCGTCAGCACAGTACCGGGATCGCATTTAGCCCGGTCGTGTACCGCCTTGCGCCGCCCTTACCGAGCCGAATAAGAGACCGTTATAAAGGTCCGCCGTATCCCAACACATCTCTCACAACTGTTACAGTTCCCAATGTCGACCTTTGGATCTATTTTCCGTGTCACCACCTACGGCGAAAGCCACTGTGCTTCCGTTGGCGCCATAATCGATGGATGCCCCCCGGTATGTCTCGTGTGTCCCGTTCCGCCATCACCCGCCTGACCAGTCCCAGGGTCTTGAATTATCTGCTGCAGACATCCAAGTCCAGCTAAGTCGAAGAAGACCAGGCCAGAGCAATCTGACTACGCCCGCAAGTGTCCAATCGTATCACCGTCTTCCTCATCTCACATTCCATTGATAGAGAGACGAAAAGGATCTGGTCCAAGTCCAATCCGGAATTGAACATGGGGTTACTCTCGGAACACCTATCGGGCTCTTCGTCAGAAACGAGGATCAGCGCCCAAAAGACTACTCCGAAACAGACCTGTACCCCCGCCCCAGTCACGCAGACCACACCTACCTCGAAAAATACGGTATCAAGGCAAGCAGTGGAGGTGGGCGCAGCAGTGCTCGCGAGACCATCGGTAAATCCGATCTTCCGTCATCCACGCCACGCACTGATGGCTTGAACAGGACGTGTTGCTGCTGGTGCGATCGCCGAAAAGTACCTGAAACTGGTTTACGGCATTGAAATAGTCGCGTTCGTCTCGTCCGTCGGCAAGATTCATTTACCATCGAATATCACACCACCATCCATAGCTCCTGATGGTGATGAAGACGTCGACGACGTCGAAGACGCCATCTCCCCCGAATTCCGTCAGCTTCTGTCGACCATTACACGTGAAGAGGTCGACAAACATCCCACGCGTTGCCCTCACCCCGAAACAGCTGAACGGATGACCAAGGTGGGTCCGCCGCGCCAAACGTTCCGATTGCTTAATCTTATCTCACCATGATTTCCTCGATCGGTCAGCGCATTATCCGTGCCAAGGACGCCCAAGATTCCATTGGAGGTACAGTTACCTGCATCATCCGTAACGTCCCATCGGGGTTGGGAGAGCCCGTCTTCGACAAGTTCGAAGCCAAATTGGCTCATGCCATGCTCTCTATTCCCGCTACCAAGGCTTTCGAGGTCGGATCTGGATTTAAAGGTACCGAAGTCCCCGGAAGCAAGCATAACGACCCCTTCGTGCTCAAAGATGGCAAGCTCGGTACCTCAACCAACTGGAGCGGAGGAATCCAGGGCGGGATCACCAACGGCGAAGCCATTTACTTCAGGCAAGTCAATTCTTGCAGTTCCCTAACAGGGCAGGTCGTCTGAGGATCACCTCGTACAGGATCGGGTTCAAATCTCCGGCCACCATTTCACTGGCGCAGAACACCGCTCAGTATGATGGAACTCCAGGGACTTTGGCCGCCCGAGGCCGTCATGATCCTTGTGTTGTGCCTCGTGCCGTCCCCATCGTCGAAGGAATGGCAGCCATCGTTGTCATGGATCAGCTTCTCATCCAAAATGCGCGCAAGACCGCAGCGAGTTTACTTCCTCCCATCACAACTCTACCTCCCACCATGGTGGTCCCTAAGCGTTAACCCGATTTACTTGTCTTTCAACAAGAGTGTAGTCATCCAGGCTGTTCATTTTAGAGTGCAATGTAATGCAGCATGATGCATAGAGGATATATAATACAGATGCTACATACCGTGGTACAGTTTCGAGCAGTCAGTATAAAGCCGAGTCTTCCAGAGATTTATCATTCCTCGTCTGGCTCGCATAAGCAGCATAAGATGGGTTCCAGATACCACCACCACCACTGGCGTCGCAAAAGGACCATGAAACACTGCCTACCATTCGAGAGCGCTGGCCACTTACATGTCGATTAAGTAGCCTTCCTGGCCATTTTCCAAAAGCCTTATCCACCAGCCGCTCTCTCCACCACCGTTCCCGTTCCGCATCGTCACGGCAACAATCGCGCGCATCCCGATTCCCGACGTAAGAATAGCCAGTCGCGTACGTCAGTAGGTGTGTGTGTTCATCGGCGTCAGCATCTAGAAACATCCACGAAGACCGCGCACGTCGCCTCCGCGCATTTCCACCCCCCCTGCGGCTGGAATCCCCCTTCCCACCATTCGCATCCTCACCTTGCGGCGCCGAAAGCTTTACTCGGCTCCCTAGCGGACCCCAACCATTGTTTCCCGTGTAGTGTGTCCGCAACGGAGCCGAGATCGAGGACGAGGGCGAGCCAGAGATCGAAGACGCATTCGAGGAGAGCCCATCAGAGAGTCGAAACCGTCGACCTATCCCTGCCGATATCCGCACACGGGACCGAAATCGTACGTGGGGACCTGTCCGCTCAGGACCTGTCAAGATCGGTTCGTCGCCCTGGGCTTGGACGTGATCAGCATGCGAGATGACATATCGTGTGATGATGTGATTTGGGGCTACAGAACGTGCGTCTGGTGCTGCATGTGCTGTCGTCTCCTCACTTTCGAGATTCGGTGGGCAGCAGTGGCTCGCATGTGGATCTTTGGAGGTCCCATTGTCAGTCCACGCCACCGATTGTGACTCGTCTTTGGAGTCGTGCACAAACCTCCCACTGACATCTATGAACCTCATCATGAGCTACTTCACATGTGTCGCTGGCAAAATTGAGGTCTTTGGTCAATCAAACGCACCTCGGTGTGGAGATTGAACTTGTGATTGACTCATGCGTATGCTCTCTGGGGAGATAACACTAATGCCTAGGATTCGGTAAGGTCTAGCCTAATGAGACGAGCCGGGGATGAAACAGGACTCGTTGATAAGGGATGGAGCTGGGTTCAAGGACAGCGCAGCGAGTCAATTTGTCGGAGGCGAAGTATACTTTCAGTAACCCCGGCATGATTTCGCATACAATTGAACCAAATTGAATGCAAGGGCATTTCCCATGGTTCAAGTTAGTATACACGCACTAACCCAATTTACATACTCATGTAGCCATTTGGAGTAGGGGAAGCTTCGCGAACTGCGACATAGGATTTACTTGGTCCTCCGCATTTGACGGAAGAGGCCCAGTGTCTGAGACGGTGACACTCAACCACGAGCGCTCTTGCTTACCTCCAGCGCCTTCTATTAGTTATAGTATATAACTGCCTCGATACTCTGGCGTCGGGATGTGTCAAACAATGATGAGACCAAGGAGCCTCTCATTTTCTTCTCTCCAATCCGAACACCGCCCGAGTCAATGAGTGCGGGAAAACTTGGCTTTCACAATCATCCAAAACGTTCATCGCAGCCAACCTGACCGGATGAAACTATCACTTTGTTCAGGGGCATCGAGCGATCCATCAAAGGCCGAGTACCACCGAAGTCTCGACGGGGCTGGAAGTACAGAGCCAATTTTGTAGTTAGGCGGCGTAGCGGTGTGATGTAGATGATGGGAACAAGTGGCAGGCAACCGGAACCAGACGCGAGGAAGATGAATCTTATGGAACGGGGGCTGTGGCTTCGGCTTTGGCTGTCAATTAACTGGGGGAAATGGTCTCGCTAGGCGTGGCATCATGGTGGGCGAGGCACCGTGAACTACCGACGTCGTGGAAGCGGAACAAGGAGCGAAGGCAGAAAGGTGCCTCGCGGAACTAGGCTATGTGCCCACAACATCGGAGCCCGAAAACCTGTGACCGCCGACTCACCCTGGGCGTGAGGGTAAAATATTCCGACGTTCGTCTGAGGCAATGGCCTAAGTACGAAATGTGATCGAAGTGTACGAGCACCTGAAGAAGGGGTAGTGTCACTAGAGGCTCAAATGGGACCGTTGTTTCCCAGCTAATTCGGTACTCTCGGATCAATGATCCCAAATGGAATTGCGGGAGAAACAACTGTGACATATTCTTCAACGTGGGTGAAGGGATATTATTGTGGCAGGATCTGTGCAAGCGCGTGTCTAACCACGTCCGCATCATACCGTGGACCCTGATCCTCATCGCCTTCAACATTACCCCTGACCATGATGGCCTTGACACCTAATGTCTGCAAGATGAACAAACGTAAGAGTGACGACGGCGAATGATGGAATTCGAACTGACCCTCAAAGCCACCACGTCCACCTCGATAAGCGTTCCCTCAAGCCAGACAACGTGGGTAATGAACGCCGAGATCGGGTAAACTGTACTTGCATTTCCGAGGCCGTAGGATGGCTTTTGGTAATCGGAGTTGAGTACCCCCCCGATGGCTCTGGGGCAGCGTGAGATCGAGGGGCCGTATGCTTGGGCCAAGTAGTAACCGCACTTACTTGACATAGTCTACGGCGGTGTAGCCGTCTGTTTCTCTGTCATTCTTTCCATTTACTGTCAGGAGTCAGGAAAAAACGATATGGATCCCGAAGGCATAACATTGCTCACATAGAAGGATTTTAGCCCGCAAAAGGCTGGATCTCGCAATTGCAGATGCCACACCACGAAGAGCTAGGCACGGAATAATACTATTTGCGACCGGGTATCATTAAGAACCATCAGTCGAACTTGGAGCTTACCTTGTCCAGAGAGAACCGCAGGAATACACCAATGCCTCGGAGGTCGCAAGTGTTTTGATGAATTCAGGATTCGGCATGGGATGTACCTCATGGCCGTACGCATTGATGTAATACAACCCTATCTCAAGATGCCGTGAGCCCATCCCAAACTCACGAGATCTATCCAGCGATCTACCCACTGTATATCTTGGCTTGCAATGGTTCATAGCCGCGGTCTTTGTCCATTTGGTTGTACATAACATTAGATCGGTGGGGAATGCTTTCACCCATGCCGTCTACGGGGGAAAATGCATCCATCTTGGGACTGTCTTCGTCGAATGATGCCGAGGGATTCACAGGGTGTGATATCTCGCACTGTCCAACGAGCCTGGTGCCATTTTCCTATCGGTAAACGTTTCCATGTCTGCCCTATCCCGCTTTAAGCATGAGACTCACGAGCTCCGCAGCAATAGTCACCGTATGGTTGGTTACTATCACCGGCAGTATATTCGCCTTCACGTAGCTCGTCAATCGGTGGCTCTGGGTAGAGCCACATTCCCAGGGTGGGACATACCTGACTGTTGGTGATGGATGCGAACAAGAATATAGCTGATGGTAAGGACCGAAAGAAGGTTTGAGCACCAGAAATAAAATAATTTCCGACGCTGGGAAACAATCACTCAGTCAAGTGCCTCCTGGACCAGCTCAGTATTACCTTCCATTCAAAAAGGAAAAGTTTTTATGAGCTCGCTTGAGAATCTCGTTGTCAAAGTAGACGAGAAAACCTAAAGTCCCGAAGGGTTAATAGGTTCCGTTCACTTGTGCACATACGTCACGAAGCAGCTACGACGGACCTCGGATGGTCTCCTTGCGGTCGTTGGGAATCCCCGACCAGAGAGGGCTGTGTCCTTCGATGATGTCTCTCCACTCTTCACGAGCTTCGCGTTCGGAGACATTCGCGGGTAATCTGTATGAAAGAAGCGTGCGCACGGCACCGAGGGGAGAGTTCGGGGGTGCTGGAGGTATCATACGGACAAGTCTGGAACGAATATCACCTTGTACGCTTCGAGTCAGTGACCCACGAAGATAATCAGTTGGAGAAACGCGAAGGTGGCGTACCTATAGATGGTCCTCCAAGGACGCGAATGATCTCGCTAGACGAACCGCCGTCGTCCGAAACGGGGAGTACAAAACACGGGTTATCGAACGCGGAGCAGATGGCATTTCCGCCAGAACCACCCGATATCACCGTGATCTCGGGAGACGATTCCGGTGTATCTGCTGATTGGGCGGTGGTTCTTGGGCGGAGGTCAAAGGTGCTGCTGCTGCTTCCTCGGGTCGCCAGTGGCTGCAGACTGGGGTTCGCGGGCTGGACAGGAAGATCGAACACCGACGAGCTGGGGCTGTCATCACGGCAACCGCCTTGCATTACAGGATAGAGTAGTGCGTGGTCCATAGCTGAGGTGAAGTTCACGTTCAAGTTGCCAGCACCGAAATCCGACACGGAACTGTGTACGTAGCAATTGAATTTCTAGTTGGCTGCGGGTGCTCTCGGCCCGGGGTCTCGACGACGACGACGACGAAAAGCTGCCATCATGCCTCGCGACTTCCCTGCACTTCCAGGTTTCTATCTGGCTCTGTTTCTCTACCTCGAACCTCGTCAGGCTTCTCCCTCTACATCCCGCGTGGCTGCAACTAACGTGTTACGGTAGTGTCAACAGTCTCTCCTGCCTTCTTGGCTTGGTTCTTCCCCGGACCAGAATGGTTCTATGCCCAACTCATCCCAGCGGGCACCCCGTCCGGGGCGCCAGACGCGAGAACGACGATGGCGATATGGCAACTTTGCAATTGTATCACGCTCATTCTGCAACCCAAGCAGACGTGCTTATTCTGTTCACTTCTACAGGCTACATGTTGCTGGGATTAATATCCTCGCTCGTCTTTCGAGCGATCCGGGATACGCTTCCTTACAATCCTGATGCTCAGGAACGTATCTTGGGTGCGTGCATGACTGCGCTTTCCTTGGCGGATGTGAGTACCACATATTCGTTTTTCTTCCGGCTGACTACGACGCTGCCAGGTCACGCAGTGAGTTAGTTGTGCATGCTGCATGTCCGCAAGTATGCTGATAAAGATACAGTATCATAGTTTCATGGGTTGGCCTCCCAGAAGACTTGCGGTATTCATTTGGGTCGTGGAATTTGATGACTCACGGAAACATCACGTTTGTCGTCTTTCTTCTCAGCGTAAGGTGAGGCTTCTGTCTCTCGATAATGTCTACGGTCTGACATCTCCGTCAGGCTGGCCTGGTTTGCTGGTATTGGACGACAGAGGTATTACTATGGCAAAGCAGCCCTAAAGAACCAGAAGTCGGCCTGAGAGTGGGGTCATTGCTCGAATTCGGAACGTCCCTCTCGGTCTTGGGAGACGTAACTGACCGAACAGAACATGTAACACCTGATCTTTCTACCGCGTGCTGCGAGCAAATCCATGTGGTGCCCCCTGATATTTCATGACCCCGACATTTGCTAGAGAATATCGTATCAGTAGCCTGAGTGAAATGGAACGTCTGATTTACCCGGCCGTCTTTCCCAACCTTTTTTCTTGGCCTTGACAAGTGCTTGCTTCCCTTTCATGGCCAGGCTTTGGTTCACGAACCTGCGCGCGCGTGCGGACGGGACACTTCGTGCTGTGGCTTGTGACCGTGGATCTGAGGGTCGGGGTAACGTGCGGATTGTACGACCACTGAACCCGGAATGAGTCCCCACGAACTGGGCCTGAGGAGACATGACGTACCCAATCAATAGGTCCTTTGGATGCGCGATGAATTTTCGCTGTCGCTTCTTAACCGGTTGCTGTCGAGTCTCTTCTGCGCTTTTGTTCTGAGGAGGCTTCGAATTTTGGGAGACAAAAGCAGCTGCGAATAGGTCATCCGCAAGATAGTCGGGTTTCCTGCTAGATCTGTGGAAATTCGCTTGAAGTGAAGCAGTCTCGTCTTCCTCGTCTTCCTCCATTTCATCATCATCCGTTGGAGCCTCCGGGTCCATCGAGTCGCTTTCCCCTGGTGACATTCCAATGTACCCATCGTCTTCATCTTGCGCAAAGGAAGAGTCCGAATCCGATGCCATGTCATCGCCTAAATCCAGTCGCTGCCCAACCCCCCCGAATTCGCCATCCTTGTCGTCGTCGTCGTGCTCTCCTTCGCCACTCTCCGCTTCGCCTGCCGCATCTTTCATAGCTCTCAGCATCCTCGCTTCCACACCGTCATCGTCATCACCTCCATCATCACCACTCTCTTCCTCATCTTCTCCCTCCAACGCCTGATCCACGAATCTGACCCCTTTCAGCTTCTCGCCCGTCTTTCCACCCTTGGTTACACGCGCTCTTTCTTTCAACTTTTGATCTCTCTCCCGATTACGCGCCTTCCTGCGTGCCTTTTCTTTCGCCTCAAAGTCGTGAAGGGTTTTCTGGTTGCGTTTCGCATCGGCTTTGGACCTCGAGTGTGATACGACTTCAGGGGCGTCGTCATCACTCGATGAGTCTTGTATTTTTCCTGCTTTGCGTGCCATTGCAGGGTGTGAGAGCGGCAACAGTGTATCTCGGAAAAGATCATGATGGTGTGTCACGTGAGTCATACAGAAAGGGGCTATTTATTCGAAGTCGAACTCTTCCCGCAGGATAGCGATCTGCCTATGCTTGTAGTATTTTTGCACGGTGTATTTGAGTCAATCTCTATCGTACTTTTTACAGGTGGCTCAACCTAAGGGCAGACAAGGAATCTGTCAGAGGTGTCAGTGGAAGCCTGCCAGTGTGGCGGGAAGGGCGGACGAAAGAACTGGACTATGCTCTATACAGGGAAAAATAATTCGACGTACGAGTATAAGGGGCGATTGCTGTATCTCTACGAACATATATTTATTGTAGGATGCCCCCAGTAGGATGCCAACGGGCTTACAGTCAGATACAGAGAAACTTGTTATGCTTGCATTCAATAACGGGAGAAAGACAACTACCGATCCGTGGGGTCGAATACCTGCTTCGATTGCTCCTCGTGTTTTCGCCTCGCTGAGAGAATCATTCACACGTCCAAGCCGAACATGATTCACTCTCTGAAGCACGGTAGCGTTCAAACCACACAATTCGATTCGACGACAACTGAACATGGCACAATGCCTCCTACAATATACAATTACAGTGGTTTCCCCGCTACATCCCTCTGAACTTCGGGAGACGCTCTACTTAGAGAGTAGACCAAGCTTGGGAACAAAGTTCACAAATGT
>JBBPSD010000835.1:0-15222 GCA_038093415.1 Xerocomellus chrysenteron | reverse complement strand
CTCTATCTCGGCACATAACCTCTCTCGCCTCCACCAACCACCCCATTCGGAAGGTCACCCAATGACTCTGTGTCTGTTATCGATGACGGTGCCTATGTCTTCAAGTTCCGCACCCCCAGTCATCGTTTCCAAGCTAGGCATGTCAGCATTGAGAAAACTGGACCTGACAGGCTTTTCATTGTCATACACGTTGATGCGGTTAACATATGGTGGACTCCGACCGCGTTGTATTGTTCGTCCAAGGTGGTAAGCATTGGGAGGAACCAGGTACCGACAAGAATAACCCCAAGGCTGTCACGATGTCCCCAAAGGTGGGGGGTAATGTTTTGGGACCACCATAATTACCCATTGCCCCCCCCCCCCCCCGACTCTGTTACCACCGCAGCAGGAGCCATGTTAAGTATTAGTATCAGTGCATTTGCTGTCGTCACTATCGGAGTTTTCGTTGTCTCACATCTGGCACGTGATTAGTGGAAGCAGGGAAACTGCCTTGAGGGACCAAGGAGGGTGGACATATATTGTGTTATTAATAGTTTAGATTCACCGATATCGAGGGACACCATCCACTTACATGTCCAGCTCGAGCCTTTGAGGCTGAGCACAGACATGTTGGATTACTTAACATGACTTAATTGCGAGCTTGGGCACAGCTGCCGGAAATACCATACATTTTGCAAATCGACACAGATCAGCAAAAGTTCACAGTCTATCATCCACTAGCAAACTAAGGAGAAACATAAGTGTAGAAAGCAGAGCAATTAGAGTGCCTTTTCCTGATGAAGATGATGATAGAATAAGGTTATAGCAACATTATCGATTGATCCTTTGTTCTTGCGTCACCATGCAGTGGCCACTTCACAGTCTCCGATACAACAGTTACCCCGAGCACATTCCCGTCCACATATATAACAGCAACGACGATCAGGCTGCCCTTTCAGGCTTGAACGCAGTGACTCAGGTGAGCCACCATAGGAAGCTGTCTTTCGTGACAGAACTGAGACCATGTAGTATAGTCATCGCGCCTCATCCCTGTCTTATCCCGTCAAAAGCTCTCTCTCATCGGCTTCCTCGTTCCACAAGCTTCAATGCGCCCATACTTAAAGGGCGGTAATCCGATCAGGCAAGTAAATGACGAACTTGGAACGGTCCTCAAGCTCTGCAAATGCTGGGATTGTCATGACCACACATCCATTCACCCACTGACCGGTTCCCCTTTGAAAGGGCGTCTTGTTGGCAGGAAGGAATACGCTATACATCAAGCGCAGGAAAATGTACGAGGGATTGCCTCACCCTCAGACCTACCACTTCCTCCATCGTCGGCTCCGGATTTTTCCTGTCCCCAGTCTCAACCCATAGCCATACCTTCCATCATCCCCATCAAATCCAATCCTTCACAACTCCCCTCCCGAACCCCTACCACTTTGAGTCCTGTTGGAGCTGTCAGTACAGTTACTTCCAACGACCATGATGATGGTAGCGCACCAGCACCCGGTATACTGCAGTCACTTCAACTTCTTGAGCTAGACATCAAAAGGAGTACAAGTAACTTTGCTTCGGTGACTCACGACCTGGACCTTCAGTTCTGCGACCCTCCCTCCCTCACCTCACCTATTCCAAGCAGAATTACCGAGGTCGAGTCGGAAGTGAATAGCGGCGCGCTTGCTCTGAAATCCCAATCCCGTATTAACTCGGAGATCTTGAACGCAGAAGAGTGTTTATACAATGCTCTCACTTCGACCGAGAAGGCGATGAAACATGCAAACGTACGAGTGCGTTTGAAGGCTACTGTGATCAGGAATGTGGCCCAGGGAAAGATGGTCGCTCTCTATGCAATCAAGCATGACGAATGGATGCGACAGCGTGGCGCTTTGGGGAGGGCTGGTGTCTCCAAGCCTCTAGTTCCAGTGGAAGTCAGAACTGGTATGTTTCATATGTGTTTCAGCTACTGAACGCAAGGAGCTCATACGTGTCCCTTTGTAGAGCATTATTTCCGACCATTCGATGGTCTAGACCCGATTTCCGTAGTTGCATACGCCACAGCTGCTATATTCTACTTGATTTGTGGAATATCAATGGATCAATCAGCCGTCCTCTTATCTGCGCTGCGTCTCATTGTACAGTTCAAGTTTAGACCATCTTCGCCATCCGACCACCGTCAAACGGAAAATTCTATAGACGACATTGTTCCCCGTGATATCAGGACCGTTATTCGACATCTTTCACTTGAGCCTGCGACCACCGAATTCATTTGTTGTCCTAAATGCTTCTGTTGTTATCCTCTTGACTCCTCCGTTGATCGATGCAGTCACAAAGAGACACCAACTAGCCAGCCATGTGGCCGTCTTCTGCATAAACAACCCAAACATTCCACAGGACACCTTACAGATTCTCCAAGTCCAACCCGGGTTTTTGTATATCAAGACTTCAAGGAATGGCTCGCGCGTCTACATACGAGGGCAGACATCGAGAAATATCTGGAATGCAAGTTGTACACACAGGCATCTCAATCTAGCACCTCTCGTGATATATGGGATGCGCCCGCTCTACAAAACTTTCATGGACTCAATGGAAAGCCCTTTATATCTGTCAAGGGTGACGAGGGGCGTTATATATTTAGCCTCAACATGGACGGTTTTAATCCCTTTGGAATGAGACAGGCAGGGAAAAAGGCTTCGTCTGGTGCCATATACATGGTATGCCTCAACCTCCCGCCCTCCATCCGCTACAAAGTGGAGAATATGTATCTTGCTGCCATTATCCCGGGCCCACACGAACCGTCATTGCACCAGATCAACCACCTCCTTCGACCCCTTGTAGACGACCTTCTTGTTGCATGGCATGACGGTATCAGATTGTCAAAAACGGCACTTCGCCCAAACGGACGGATTGTAAGATGTGCAGTAGTCCCTCTTGTGTGCGACCTCCCCGCTGCACGTCAAATGAGTGGCTTTGCGCCATGTACGTCACAACACTGCTGCTCCTACTGCCAAACCATGCTTCGAGATATTGAAAACTTGGATGAGACCACATGGACTCGGAGGACGCGAGATGAACACATCAAGATTGCATTACACTGGCGAGATGCACCCACAGATGCCGCCAGATCTACCATTTACGATGAATATGGCATTCGCTGGACAGAACTTCTGCGACTTCCATACTGGGATCCCACAAAGTTCACCCTTCTTGATTCGATGCATGCTCTTCTTCTCGTCTTGATTCAGAAGCATTGTCGGGAGGTCTGGGGAATGGATACCCAGCTTGAAGATGGCCCTGGCGCCACGTATGACAAACTGATCACGAGTCAACCACCTCCTTATGATCTGATACGAGACGGAATAGCTACGTTGCGTTCTGGCCCAGTGAAAAAATTGCAACAACTCAGTGAGAATGTGCTCCGTTACATGTGTCATGAGTTGCAGATTCGGTTTGGTGGAAGGAAAGGGCGCCTCATCAATCATTTGATCAACTATGTAAGTCTCAGTAACTGCTTATTTACGAGTTGAAGGCGTACTGAAAATTCCAAGCGAAACCAGATGGGTTGGCCTAGGGATAGTGATAACCTGCAGTGCGCTGCAAGCAAGATGACCCCACCTAGGTCTCCGGATCGCCCATCAAGTGAGATCCCATCACCACCGACTGTAGGTATCGGTGCCAGTGTACGCGCTACCATCACTCCACAACCATTGCAAACTGCGCAATGCGACCTACGCAGCGAGATCGGCCACATCCTCAACCTTACAAGTCAACAACAAGATGAAGCACTCCGTCTACTCACCGCCACTTCGGGCCCATCTGCTCTCCGGCGGCTCAAAAAGGACATGCTTGTATATTTGGCTGCATTAAAGCTCAACCCTCCCCCAGAAAACACTCGGACTGTTGATGAGCGTGTCAACTATTATCGTGGCCAAGTTAAGGAAGCACTCGTTCGACTCCTTGAAGGTTGGGTAAGGTCGAGTTCATCTATTTCTGTTGCAGTTCATTCATTATCTGAAAAGCGCCAGGATCCTAATGGAATGAACACCACCCCGGCCCACGGCCTGTCGCAAACAATAGTTCCAGTTGTGATTCCTAGTCACGATTCGGGTGATCTGGTGACCACCGACAAAGGCCCTGATGATGACCTAGAAGAGGCCATTGATATATTGGAAATGACGACCAGCACCTCGGCACTGCATAAGCTTCGCAAAGCATTGCTGGTTTCCCTTTGCGTCATCAAACTAAGGGACAGCGATAAAGACATAGACCGCTCAGTGTATGCTCGACAGAAAAAAGGTGACTTGGTCAATATGCTGAATGAATGGGTTTGTCACCGTTTTCTCTCCCTTGCCATATCACTTTTTAACGCTTTGGCAGCGAAAGACGGCTGGGATTGTTGACGAGCATGGCGAACTTACAGGGAAATACCAACAAAAGATGTATTCTGCAAAGGCAAAGAGACGACCGAAGAAGACAAGGGTCTTAGGATACTCTACATTAGCAACGGTACACGAGGACATGGATAAGCTATTGCTTCCATCCTGGGTCCCTACCACACCTCGACATGCGGGTACCACTCAGCACAGAAAGATGACGGCTGATCAGTACCGGACACTGTTTACGATCAACCTTCCTTTCACTCTCAGTCGTTTGTGGGGCACAAAACCACGAGAATCGCTGGAGTACCGAATGTTTGAGAACTTCATGTGCCTGGTTTCTGCCACAAAGATAGCCATGATGCGTACGATGACACGTGAACGAGTCGCCAAGTATCGGTTCTACATCAAACGCTATGTTCAAACACTATTGGATACTTACCCAGGGCTTTCGCTAGCGCCAACCCACCACATCTGCCTCCATCTTGGAGACTTATTAGAAGATTTTGGTCCGGTCCACGCCTGGCGATGCTTTCCTTTCGAAAGGTATAATGGAATGTTGCAGAAAATACCAACAAATGGAAAATATGGTACGAACCTGACACCTTTTATGCTCTCGGTTGCTCATCATTCATATTAGGGGAGATGGAGAAGGCCATGCTTACTCGCTTCTGCATGGGACAACAACTGCGTGCTATCCTTTCGCTGGAATCTATACCTCCTGAAGCCTCGGATCTAATCACCAAATGCGATCAAATTTTCAAAACAGATATTCGAGGTACATTCTCAAATGATACTCTCGCTTTCGATGCCTCTTTCAATACAGAGGAGGAGAAAATGTCGTGGACACAATCAGATCTTGTGCACTTATCCAAGGATGAACTTGCTCTGCTTGAGCGGTGGTGGTCAACCCACGGCCATAATCTATCAGGAAAGTTATCGCCATATGCCTACCGTCGGCCATCGATTCGTCGGCTCGGAGAAGTCTTATCAACTGAGGCTACCTCTAACCGGAACAGCCACATTTTATACCGCACTCAGTCGGGAGTGGCTGCCGGCTCCATCAAATCAATATTCTCTTCTACGAGCAAGGCGGAGGATGGGCATCAAGTAATAACGACATTCCTCATTGTCCAGCAATTCATCGAGCCAGCAAATCACCCGCAAAATGCCATCCACCTTTTGTTTCCAGAGGTTGGGATGCGTCTAGTACTGAACAAACTGCAGCCGGAGGAAGTGTTGATTACAGGCGCAGATATTGTTTCTCAGTTCGCGTTTGCGACGGTGCTCGATGAGGGGGATCCAGGCAATGAATTCCTCTATTTACAGGCTCTTGACAAGGTAATCAGCTTTACCTTGATCTGTTTGGCCATTAATATTGACGGGATTGATCCACCTCTGAAGGACTAACATTGAATCAAGAAATTCTACGGACTCTCAGATCTCAGACGTGGTGCCACGCAAGACTATCATTGTAGCTGTATCGGATTCATAGTGTTGATATTACAACTACCAATATCATAGTATCCAGGCTGCAGGCACGACACTTTATGAAGTACTCAAAGTGGCGTTTTAGGAGGCCTTTGGCCCGGGAGTGCGCTGGCGGCGGTTATACCTCTTTATCGTTTCTCTAAGAACCCATGTAGGATTCCCGTCCAGACCACATGTGAGAACCCGACCATCTCCATTCAAACTCGGCGAACCTAGAGCAATTGGGTCCCAGACCAGAGGAGTGAGGGTGATGCAAATCCAGTAGGACACAGAGTCTTGACTGTGGTAAACGTACAAATCTCCGACTTCGATGGGGTGAAAGGAATAGAACAAAGGGGGTGACTGGATATTCGTAGAACCTGCTGCATTAAACCATCCATATGTTCTCCCCCCAGAGATTGTACGATTGGACCGAAGCAGAGTGAGCTGGTTATCACTCTACACCAGTCATTAGCACGGATTACTAGGGAAAGGTGTCAACCAACTTACTGTGGGAGTGCATTGTGTTGCAGGAATGCTGCCCGCATCATCGTAAAGGAGATGAGGGACGTCTTCGGCGACATTCTGCGCCTGATTCATCGTCATATGGCTGCCCGCAATATCTTGCTCTGGTTGAACATCGTGTGTCCCGTCGTATATCCTGACTTCATGGATATTTTCCCCGATTGATGCAGGAGGAAAGCCATGTGCAATGAACGCATTCGCGTTCGAAATCGCAGCCTGGTCGTGGCCGGGGGTGGCAGTAAACACAGAGCGAGTTTGTGTGAACCGCCGGCGAAATACGACTTCGGATTCAAAGGGGGGGCTACCGGACACCTGCAACAAGGTGATGTCTGTCACCTTTCCCGGGACTACGCGGATCTCAGAATGGAAATCTACTTCGATGACCTGCTTCGACATGAGGGAAGTAGAGGTTAGCGTCATGGGCTGTTAACGCCTAAAAGTAGCTTATTTGGTGGTCGCAATCGTGATGAAAAGAGGGTGTTCCCAGCAGTGTTTGTCAGCATTCCTGCCAATTGGTGACTGTGTCACAAGCGACTCAACGCGCCGTAGGGCACAGAAGTTCTGGGCCCATGTTCTCGCGGTTCGCTGTCTATACCTCCCAATATCCTTTACTTTCTACACAAAAATACAATCCCACATCGGATGGTTGACGGACTGGTGACGTTAGACCCCAATACGAGTCAATGCGGATCGTCATCGTACCAAGCTTTCTCTGTCCCTGATAGAATTCCGGACTTGGGGTACATGCCTGTATTTGGACTCCCTCGTACAGTTACCTCTGTCTCCTCGTTCTCATCAATGGCAAGACATGAAACTCTGAGTCTACTACAAGTCTGGATTCCATGTCATTGATAAGGTCAGCAAAGTTGCCATCAATCGGTGCGCCGTGAACCCTTGCTGGGAATGAGCGCCCAGAGAACCATCATGGGCGCCATCATGGCTACTAACCTACACACGATGCGTGAGAGTGGCCCTCCCAAACAGAAACCGTCACACTCACAAGGGCTGCAAGGAGCTGATACCCGTCTTTGACGCGATCGCGCCCGTCATGAAAGACAACAGCGCTGAGCCCGCTTGACCGATACCAGCGATCCATCCAATCGAAGCTGCCGCACGCACATCAGCACCAGCATCTTCATGCAAAGATTCGACGAGGGACGTTACCGGTCAGCAGCCAAGCAGGCGACACGCGTCCAGCGCGGCTTATCGTGCTCGGATACATCGGTCCAATAGGACACCAATGTTCGAAACAGACACGGCACCGCCGATCAACGATGGTACTAACCAGACAACCAACTTTAATCCAATGGCAAGAAGAGCGTAAATGAACACCCTCCCACCTGACGATATTGAGTTATGACAATAAAGGAATAGAAATCGAGGACACACCTTCTGTTTGAGACACAACAAGGCAACACGACCCGTCATCAGACCTGCTCATTGACGTACAGGTGGGATGGAGCTAGACCCTTTCTAGATGTGACATACCTCCGAAAAACCCTGATGATATATACCCAGACGATGGGCCACCGCCATGGACGTCGATGATGTACGTCACAATCCAGCCTGAACATCGTCGTGGATCCGGCACAGGAGAGAGGGACACAGACACACCTCCGAAGGTAAGCTCGATGCCGGCATAGGCATGAATGAAGACCACAAGGAGGTGCACGTCCTTCGATGCAAATACCTGTCTAAAGTGACTGTTCACCCTCGTTTTGCTCCCCTGCGGGCTGTCCAGTTTGTGCCAAGCACTCTTCAAGTGATATGAGCATTGAATACAAGTGAGGTATGGTAGGAAAAGACCATCATGACTTTTTCAGCGAAAAACTTGGGCAAATGGTGTTACAATGAGCGGAGACGACAGCGCTCCAGCCCCTTAAACATTCGAAGCGTGAGTACCCCACTCAGACGCAGCACACGACGCACACCATAAGCCTAGCTTGATTCAGCTGTGTCCAAAGTACGGAGGAACGGATATAGACATACTGCGTGCAAGACGCCCATCTTAGCTTCTGGATTGTCCTTAAGGCTAACTACGAAACTGTTTGCCTGAGCGTCCTAGTAGAAGGGAGTCTGGCGACAGCAGAAACGATCCCACGCGAAAAACAAACCCGCTATGCCATACCGATGCTGTTGATGGCATACCCGAGCACGAAGACTGGAAAAGGCGGGGCGGCAACCTCGATAGTATACCCTATCGTTTGAAGAACAGATCCTGGAAAGTATCACAGTAAATACGACATTCCTTTTGCTTCCTGGAAGGAAGACAGAGCCTCCAAGTACAGATCACGTACCAAGTACGATGACCTATTGTGCAAGACCCTGCGAGCCAGCATTCCAAGACCACCGTCGGAGTGATAGAAAACAGCCTTGCCGAGCACATACCGATTGTTCAACACCACATTCGAGAACGCACCTATCAAAATCCTGTCTATGCTGCATCAACATCCGAATTCTCACCCGCCAGAAAGACACAGTGCAAGCAAACACCTAAATGAGGGACACCACCGCAAAATTGACCTGTCCAGGTGTCAACGTCAACGTCCGGTGTCGGCCGCGTCAGCCACGTGCATGATCACAGGGAACCCACGCTGTAAACGTGGCAACAACGGACCCGTCATTCCGTCATTCCAACCTGCGAGGTATAACGTCCAGCAGAGGGTCGCGAACTGAATGCGAGCGCGGAGGCGCTGCGTCTCTGAACCACGGTGTCGTTTGCGGCACCCGTGTTGGTAGCTTGCTTGATCACGATGTGATTGCCCACAGAGTCCAGACACGTTGCGTGCAAACATCACCGCCGGATCGGGCCGTTGGGTGTCGTGGATTGACACCGCCTTCTGCGGAAACACTGGAGGCTTGCATGCCTTGATGGGATGATTCTTGCAGCGAGTTGGTCACTGGAGGGGAGTGGGAAACTCACCCTGGGGGCCAAGGTACCTGGCAGTGGCATATGTTTGACAAGTGACGAGTCATCATGGTATGTCCATCGTATGCATGTAAAGTCAGAAAAGAAGTGTCAGCAGGCACCACATGAAACTCGAGCTCAGGCTGAGTACCATAACCGGCCGTTCTGTTCCTGTACTAAGCAGTGCAGCGGGCTTTGCGTCAGTCCACCCAAAGTGGATCACCGTCCGCCATCCGTACATAGATGTTTTTCTGCTTGAAACCCTCGACCCACCCCTCGTGAACATCCGGCAGATAACAGCCATCACTATCATGATCAGTCGCTTGGTCAATCTGTAAATCTCAACATCCAACAAGCTCATGGCATCCGAGTCGTGGCATCGTCCCACGCTAGTGAACACCATTCACGGAATGCGGATCCGTTGTCGGATCGCTGTCCATCCTCTCAAAAACTCCGGCATCTGCTTTGTTTTTCGTTCGTCTGTCACCTATGAAACAATCTCCCAACCTAAAACTCTTCCAGAGGCTGATTTTCAAAACCAGTCCCATGGCCTCACCAGTGTTGGGAGGCAGCACACTCAACGCGATCAACCCGACACACTAATTTCATGCCTTTCACGCCGCCTCAACTGCACGAGGGGGTGGTGGGCAACAACAGGCCACCATCTCATCAGAATTGTACCAGCTCAGTGAGCAATGTGACATGCCTGCCACTCGATATGATGATATTTGCTGGATTCTTTCTGAACGCTGATGCCGACAGGAGATCCATAAAACGCTTCATCCTGAGGACTCCAGTCCTCGCCCCAGGATGGAATGGCATATCGACATCCGTTAACCCTCTCGTGCGCAGAAACAAAGTGCATGTCCAGTCCTGCATACGACATCGCTCCTGGGGCGGACGTTGTCAAGAATTTAGTGAAACGATGCAATGGCGAGAATCGGAGGGTGGTGCCTGCGTCGGATATCATGAGTCTTTCTATTCCGTCCTCTTGCTAGCTGCGCGGTGCTGACCACAACCATCGATTCTTCTCCTATTGGGCAGGGTTTATCTCTCTCGGATATCGAGGTACACTCATCTTGGACATCAGACCATGTTTCAGCTGCTTACATCGGCACACGATAACAGGACCACCTGATCACCATGATCTAAAACCTGAACCACAATGAAAAAGTCTTCTCGCTCACACTCCACTACCTCCTGTAGATTTCGATCGAGACGATGAACACCAACAACCAGATCAATGGTGAGTCCTCTCCAGGTTGACTGCCCTCGGTACTATGGTGAACTTGATGACAGGTGCAGTGCGGTCCCCCTCCCCTGTTTGCTTTTTTGTCTGTCTTCAGGTTTGGCGTTCTGATCTGTGACTCTGTTTTCGACGATTAAGGTTTTTGGGAATGAACGTCCACGTACCGGGACAAGACAAGAATGTACGTCCGTTTGCTATCCTTCAAGTTGCCGAAACGATGTTGATAAAGTTTTCCTTGAGAAGGAGGTATGCGCTATTACCCATGCACAATAATACTGATAACTAGGCAATGTCACGGGTATGGTTGTGACGTACCCGTACCTAGGGATGGCCAGTGCAAGGAGTACGCACACACGCCACTTCTGTACGCACCCATCTCCCATCCTCATCGTTTTGACCCCATCGCTTTCTTCCCTGCTACTAGTACTTGTTCTGTGACCAGCAGGATCGTGGACGCTCCCCTAGCCTATCCAGCGAGTTCCTGACACATCCAACGCGTCCGATATGGTCTTGATATGACCGTCTGACGTGGTGAGTCCATCTCATCCGGGTTCGACTGACTCTTGTAGGTTTCGATTTGAGTCGTCCACGACGACGCGGTGGGTCGGCGTGGTCGGCAGGTTGTCTGGGACGCTTTCCGGGTGCTGTGGATGATTTAGGTATGTTCCTGAACCTGCGCGTGAATCGCTGGCGCTGACTTGTGCCGCCTCCAGCTAGCGGCTTCGGGTCGAGTCGTTTCGAGTTCGCGCGCCGCTCGTTACACCATCTGTCCGGCATCCATCCCCTTCGTATAATACGGCGCCATCACCATCGTTTTCGTGGCTCCAGTCTCGCTCGCCCAAATGACCTCTTGGCCGGTTCTCTCGACGCTGCGCGTTCGTTTCGACGACGCGCGTGCTCCCATCACTCCTGGGATGTTTCCTATTGTATCCGGCGTGGTTGGCGACGGTTTCATGGTCCCGAACACCCTCGATGACTTCCGACTCCTCCTGCTCGCCTCTATGGCCTCCAGGGCTTCTATCTCGACCTGGTGCGTCCGTTTGATCGACGCGCTCGTTACTGACGTTCCTAGGGCATCGCTGGGACGTCTGGAAGTCACCTGGTGCGGCCATGTCGCCGCCCAACTTGTCTGGCTCGTCTCCAGGTCTACCTGGTGAATCTTCGTTCTCCTTCAGCTCGGAGCGTTTGCTGACGCATTCTAATGTCCCGCGCAGCTTCTTCGGCCACTCCCTAGCGTCCTCGTCGCCATTCGACACTCCCAACATGTCCTCTTTGTCGACCGGATTGCCTGGCTCGTCCTGAGCTCTACCAGGTGAGGTTTCCTCGACCCTACTTCTCAAGTGTCCTGGGACTTGTTCTAATGCGTCCTGGGCCATCTTAGGTCGATTCATAGGGTCGTCGCCTTCGACGCGTCCGTTTCCGCTGTGGTAGGTTCTTCGTCGCAGCTCGGATACCCATTCCACTTCCCCTCGAGCTCGACGCTCGGGGGCTTGTTCGCTGGTCTCGTGGGTTCGTTTGGGTTGGTGAATGGTGGAGGAGGCTCTGGGGATGTTCCAGGTACGTCGTCGACGTCCGGTAAGGTGCGCTGACCATCTTCTTCGACTGCCGTCATCGATCGCGCATGCACCGCCACACGCGCGCTCTCTCCCTCAACCAATGTATTCCCTTGCGTTGTTGGGCTCTCCACCTCGACCTATGCCGTTCCCATGGGTGCGTACCCGCAGCGGGTACGGGTACGGCCACCGTACCCGGGGGTTTACCCACGCCATTCCCTACTGATAACTTTGCTACCATGATACAACTTGAAGGTGGGCATACATGTCCCGTCCTCCTATGCGTCTACTAACATCACTTTGTGTCAAGTATTTGAGTATTAAACCTCGCACCTTTTGACCAAGGCATTCGAAGCCATGTTTGGCAGTGTCGCTTGTTCACTGGGCTGCTTCAGCATGTACGGTTTGAGGCACCCGATGGCGACATTGGAAATTGGGTCACTGTTTTAAGTACGTGGCCACAAGTACAATGAAGCCACTCGTCGGCCCCACTGAGGCTCAGGCGAGCGATTGTAAGCTTATCCTTGTCCATATCACTCTTTGCTTACTTTTTCTTCATTCAAGTTGCTGTACCTATCTTCATGCTACGTACTTACCTCGCCTACTCACAGCAGATTGTTTTCGATATCATACATATATGTACAGCTTGTAGATTTTCCGATAACAATCCAGATTAGTTTGACAAGAACCCAGACTAGCATTTAGAAGACTGTATGCTCTGCGCCATCATCCGATAGCGTTGGACAGACATAAAACATTGTTGCGGAGCGTTACCCGGACCTCCTCAGGCTCTTACCGTGAATCCCTGCCGTGAGAATAATTCCCACGGACATCCATCGACCACTGGCAGATCACAATCCAAGCCACAGAGTCAGGCTGGATCCATGTCCGGATTGCTGTCCACCTGCACAGTGCTGGAAAGGATATTGTATCCGTTTGGATATATTCTTTCCAGCTATGTTCTCTGTGCCAACTTTCTGGTTTTCAAACTGTCTTCAAGTTACCACAGCCAAACCTGTCTTCCTCATCTCCAGCGCTGGAGTGCTGAGACCATCTCCCCCCAGCCACACAAACTTATGTGCAAGCAAATAATACACAAAGTGCCATGATGTGTTCTACACCTCTGTCGAGGTGTAGGTATCTGACAAGGTAGCAAGCAGGGTGTCCGGAAGGACAGTGAAGATCTGGATCCACAGAAGAAGTACCACATCGCCAACACCTGGAGTGAGGGTGTGAGACGGGCACCTCTCACAACCAGACTTGCGAACACAAAAGTGCAAGATGGCATTCGGAGTCCCTCTCATTGTCGCCATGCTCAATCTGCAGGTGGACCTCACCACCCTCGATATGCTGTTGGATATGCCAAGTAGAAGAACATTGCAAGGCATGATAGCATCAGCTCTTCCACATTGAGTTTTCCTGCTCCTCCGCTGTAACACTCCCAAGACACCTCCACATCCATTCTTCTGCCAAATTGTGAGGGGGGGAATCACGTCTGTCGTGCCCCAGTTGGCAGACACAGAATTGAACTATATCCACAAAGGCCTTCAGTGCCTTGGACCTGAGTAAGTCCAACAGATCACCATTGTTAATCCTCAGTTGCTCATATGCTTCAATGGGGAGGGCTTATGGGAGCTCACACCCTGGTCTCGATCTACTTATGCCGGCTTGGACCATGGCTCCACGGTTCAGGCCGATGATTTCTCATTGAAAGGCTGTGCATGCAGTCTCAGGGATTGGCGTGGATACAGTGGGTGGTATGGATACAGGTCACTCTTTGTGATCCTCACATCTGGGACAATGAGTAGAGACATTGTGCAAACAATTTATGATGAGCACGAAATGTGCCTGTGAGTACTGCTAGTGTACGTTGCCAACTCCATCCGTCCAATGCCCATAACCTAAGTATAATCACCAATGGTAATATACAGTGATCAAAGATGCATCACTGACCACATCCTGCAATATCGGCCATCCCCTCAACACCCCATCCCTCACCAGAGGCGTCCTCATCTTTTTCGGCGGTGTCCCCACCCCATCACTGCAATCCCCAGTCCTGCATTTTGCTCTCTGCTTGCCCACACAATGCCATCCTTATCAAATGAAGTGAAAAGGTCAGCAGAATGGGAAGAAGGAATGCCCATTCCCACATTTGAGGAAAAGTCAATGATCACATATGTCTTGTGAGTACCATGCATATACTACACATGTATGATCTTTCTTCATTTGGCCATCTTCCATGGTCAGCCATGGGCAAAAGGCAACTTTCTACAACCCTCTTCAGACTCCCTCCCAAGCTTAAAGAAACCTGTGACTTTATCTTGAAGTTACTGTATGCTTTATTTTTAATGTCATTCTCCATATTGTTTCAAATATGTTTCACCTATTCTCACTGATCCCATGAGAAATTTGTTATCACTTTCACTAGCCCCAGAATCTCTGCTTTGTTTTCAATAACTCACAACACATTATTCTGAAATTACTATGGGATTTATGTTTGACATTATCTTGAATGCCATTTCAAATATGTCCACTGTATTGTTCCAGTCGATATTGTGATCATTATTACAGACCCATTTCAGATATCACCAACATACTTATCATGATCACGAGGCTGTAAATATTGTCAATCACTATTTAAATAATATGAAGCTATCTACTTTATAAGTCTCATACATTATGGGATAATTATTGAGATTAGGATCTGAACAATATATTGACTGTATTGTAAACCTCATTTCAGATATCATCATTGTAAAATGTGCTTCAATACATGAATGTTATTGGTGTTGGCATTTACAATAACATTCCAATAAGCTGAGGATTATATGCTGACATTATTTAAACTATTGTTTACCATAATACGAGACAGGATGGTAAACATTATCTATTAATGGACCTTGTGTGACTAACTATGCACAGATGGACTAGCTACGACCTACGAGGACTCCAGCCACTCCGCCAGGACTCCTGCCACTGCCCACGAGTGCTGAGGACCCGACCCGCCATGCCAGGCTTCCCCGGTACACCAGGGACGGCCTACGTGATCCGATGAAAGTCCTATGTAGGGCGACCTAGTCTCTACAAGCCAGACCTAATATTTCGAGATCATGCAATCGAACTTCACGGATACTTGAACGTGAAAACTTCAGTTACAAAGAG
>JBBPSD010000834.1:0-15237 GCA_038093415.1 Xerocomellus chrysenteron | reverse complement strand
CGAGACGAGGAAGATCACATGAAAGGCGCCTATGTTAGCCATGCGGCGGTCGTCGAGCCGTCTGATTTCGTGATCAGCGAGGAGGGGAAAGCAATGCAGGATAATATCTGGGTGAGTGTCCGGGCTAAGATGCAGTCGGCTGCGTGATTGACAGGGCTGATTATGGCAGAGGGAAACAATCGAGATATTGACAAAGGAAGCGCCTCAGCTAACGTCGATTGTTCAAGAGTACCTTGTTTGAATGGTGGAGAAGATCACGTCTCCCCTTCCCCCCGAAATTTTGTTCCGTTCGTTGTTGGAATCCCTCATACAATAAATAGACTTTGCGATAGCGCACGGGGCAGTAATGCATACTTGCCCGTAATGCTTAATGTTTTGCCCAGGCCCTCTCGGAGCCGCATTTAATGATATTCAGATTTCATAGTCCATGCCCGTATGCACGCTCCATCGCTACTACGCGAAACTGCGACCACGGCTATATGTGGAGTATTGAGAACCACACATACGTTTGCGTCCGTATCCCGGGTGGTGGTCGTTGCAGGGGCAGCTGTAACTATTTGTGTTTTATGAAGAGTGGGTGTTTAGCGATGATGTCGTGGATGACCAGTTGTGAGAATTTAGAGAGGCGGTGAGGTGGTACTTTGAGCCCCGGCGGGATGAAGGACGAAGAGGAAATAGTGCGGTTGCTGCAGCGAAGCTATGGTGGTATTGAAAAAGCCCAGCCGAGATCATTGAGGCTCTCGTTTCGTAGGCCCTGTGCAGTGGAATCAAAGACAACTATAGGTATCAACAAGCTGGACGCTGTAGGTATTGTCAAATCGACACAAATACACACGAAGGGTCCAATGTATCCGTCGTTGTGGAGTACGTGTTCCTGTCAGAACAGATTGGGCGACGGGAAAGAGGGGGAGATAAGATGACTAGCCTGTACGAAAATCCGGCGGATCGTTCAGTTCTCATGGACAATCCTGACGCGCTGACTTGCCCGGATGAAAAACCAACATTCTTGACTGTCTCGAGCATCTTGGATTAGGGGTCCATGGAGAGTCATCCCATGGAGCGACAAATGAACGCTTATGCAGGAATCGGAGGCCGCAGATAAGGAGAAAGTAGTGGCGTGGACAGAATGGGATATAGATCACTGAACTCGGAGGGTATTTGCAACCATGTCTCCGCTTCACCGGGATATCTTGCCTATGTTGACACAAAAGTCACGAAAATAAACAGGAGGTGGGATGATAGAGGCGATCGATGATGGTAATTCATTCTGCGAAAGGGGGCCGCGTGTTGAGTTGGGTTGGGGTATGCAACACCATAGCTCGCGGATTTGCGAAACCGGCGATACGACGGAACACAAACTGTTCCTGTAGCTCCTAGTTAGTGTTGTCCTACATAGGGTATGTACACCCCGCAAGGACAAAAATGGATCAAAAAAAAAAAAAAATAGCTCGCGGAGGAACTGGGTCAAAACTTGCCTGTAAACTTGAGCACCATGCGTCCATGCTGAAGACGAGCACCATGTCAGATATACGCTATCTCGCTTACCTGGACGTAGAAGGCCATGAAACAGACTAGAAAAGAGGACGAAATATCGCACAAGCCGACTGGTATTTTGTCGTGGATTCGTCGACCAGACAGTTGACCAACGACGAAGCCTAACGTGTCATGGGACGGGTGATGGGTTGTCTGGGCCCACTGAGAAGACCCGAAAACACGAGGTGATAGAGTGTGAGCGCTGGTCCACATTAGGGAAGGCCACCGTTTACAAATGCGGAGAAGGCATACGAACCACAGCTTGTTCGTTGACTTTCACCATTGCTCTGCTGCATTGCGTCGTGATGACCACGTCTTCCAAAATGACCGGTGCGTACTGGGGAAATGGGTTGCATTTAAGCTAACCGTTGGACAAGAGGGTTCATCGCTCATCAAAATCAACGGCGGCAGCGACTTGCGGGCAGTGGTATTCGCAGCGAATGGCGAGTATCTCGTCAGCGGTGGTGCAGGGGGAGTTCGAGTGTGGCGAGCGGAAGACGGGAAACAACTGGCAACAATGGTTACGAGGGATGTTCAGTGTCTCGCTGTGTCCAAGGATGGCAGATGGATCGCAGCGGGGACAATCTGGGGCAACGTGTTTGTGTGGGACGCAAGGACGCACGAAAAAGTCTTCTCGCACAGGCAGGATTCCCAGTGCAAGGACATCAACGAAGTCGATTTCTCGCCCGACTCGACTCGACTCGTCGCTGCATCGGATAAGGGAACAGCCTCCATCTGGGACATTTCAACTCGCAAACGAGTACAAAAACTCCGCCACGGGGATTGGGTGACAGCAGCCAAGTATTCTCCACAAGGCGATCGCATCGCGACAGCCACTCCTGATTCCATTCGAGTCTGGGACAGCAACAATGGCAGCCTGCTCGTGAACATCCCAGTAAGCACGTGGGAAAACACTGGAATCCTCTGGTTCAACAACCACCTCTTTGTCATATCCGACAGTAAAATCAAACAATTCGAAGCATCCACCGGGTCAACAGTCTCGGAATGGCCAGTTCCCAATAGCAACAGTGACTCGTGCATCGCCCTTCCAAAGCATGGGGGATTCATCGCATATTCTGCAAAAAATACCGTCACCTTTTGGGACATGTCAACACATGCCCAGCTTGGTCTCATCCAACACCCTCAAATGATACGTTCAAACGTACTCTCACCAGACGACCGGTTTCTTGCAATTGTTGAACCCGGCGGGACAATCACCATTAATACTCTGGCCCATACTGTAAGTGTCCTGACTCATTCGATTATGGTACATATGGACCACTTTCTGGGTCCGACCGTTTTTCCAACGTGCATAACGCGCTACCACGCCAAGAATATCGACATTGACGTTTCTAACAGTATCTTCTCATTGGAAACTCGCTCATGGAGAGTGGTGACTACGAGGGTGCTATACTATTCTTCGAGCGTGCACGAGCCAAAATGCGACCCCACGCAAGTCGAGCGTTCTCACAAGTCTCAATGGTGAGCTTCCTAATGGCTATATTGCAGCGTATCGAAACCCGCTCGTAATCCTTGACAGATATCTGGATGTAAGCTTGACGATCTTGACATCACGGTTCGACAGCGTCTTTGTGAGGCCCTGTATGCCGCCGGCCGCATCAAGGAGGCAGGCGAGTCTCTACTGAATATAGTAAGTACCGTCGATATGACCGGACCTGTCATTACATGGGTTTCTGGCAAGTCATGCTACCCTGTTCCTCCGCTATGCATTCGAAATTTCGCCACAGATTCCTTGCAACGATATCTCTCCACCCCCGAAAGCAGTGCTGACACAATCTTCCATTCACCGTACCCCACGCCACTCTTGAGGGAGTGGGCGAAATCAAAATTGACAGACGGTTCGTGGAAAGATGCCTTGGTTGCCGCTCTCAATGTGAGTATCTCCCTTTTTTCTGGTGCTCCTCGGCGGCCTGACACTCCACTGGTCTGGAGTTCATAGCCCCTAGATTCACGGTTTATTGCGCTCTCTGCGACCATCTAGAAACGACCAATCGCATAACGGAAGCAATCGAGTGCTTTCACCAAATGAACAGTGAACTGGAAGGGGAGACAAACACGCATGGCGAGCAGGCGAAATGGGCCGTAGGTGAGCGCTTGAGAAATCACGCATGAAGCGTTTATGTGATTGATCTCCTTTAGACTTCAAGCGGCGTTGCGCTGCAATGCTGGAACACCTCGGAGACATCGCAGCAGAGGGACAACAACACGATGAAGCTATTACTCAATATTCAACTGCATTGTCTCTCAGTCCGGCCACCCCACAAGACGTACTCATCAAGCGAAGCAAGGTATATATGGCAAAGGGGTCATGGGAGGATGCCATAGACGATATGAATCAGGTGCGTCATTTCTGTGTTGCGCGGGTCCAATCGTGTCGACGGCATCATCATTAGGTGATCACTCTCGATCCATTGTCTCCATGGGGTTACGAGAGGAAGCATGCAGCTTTACACGAGGCAGGACATTATCACGATGCTGTAGCCACGTTCGAGACGATGTTCTTGAAGATATCGCAGTCGCCTGATCCAGATATTCGTGGTGAGCGCATCGACATCATACCGATGGTTGTCCATTGATCTTGGGTTGTAGACCGTTATCGCAAATATGTAAATCCAGAACAGACGAAGGCGGTCGTTCGGGTGGCCATTGAGAATGCCATTCGCGAATCCCCGCTAGTGCTCCTCAATACCGACTCCGGTCGTCTCCTCGACAAGGTTGGGCAAAGGTCCTCTTTCGAATCACAACCAATCTTTTGGGAGTTGATCTCCTCCATGACCACGCACATTGATCACCTCCGCATTGAGCGGGAAGTTGCGGAATACTACCGTTACGCCACATTTTCGCACAAGTGGGAAGACAATGAACCACTGTTCGAGAATGTCATACGCATCGTGGTGTATGATCTCGAAGGGTCTCTCACTCACGACAAGCTGAAAATGTTCTGTAAGATCGTGCGGGACTCTGGGTTCCATTGGGCATGGAGTGATACATGTTGTATCAACAAATCAGATCACTTTGTCCTCCAAGAGGCCCTGGTATCGATGTTCAAGTGGTACGAGGGTTCTTCCGTGACAATTGTGTTGCTCCGAGGCGTCCACTCTCCGTCGAAGCGGGGTGATCTCGTGAGGAGCATTTGGAACACCCGGGCTTGGACATTCCAGGAATATCATGCTTCCAAAGTTGTCCGATTCTACACCCAAGACTGGAAGCCGTACCTAAACATTGATATTCACAATCACAAGGAGTCGCCCGAGATCATCTCGGAAATGGAGGAGGCAACTGGTGTGTCGGCCCGAGCATTGATGGCGCTCCGACCGGGTTTGGATGACATCCGGGAGAAGCTTCGTCTAGCTTCGACACGGGAAACGACACGGGTCGAGGACGCAGCTTACTCGTTGCTTGGAATATTCTCAATGTCCTTATCGGTTGTATATGGCGAGGGGGACAAGGCACTCGGGCGTTTCTTGGCGCAGCTACTGACGAGCTCGGGAGATACGAGTATCCTTGCGTGGACAGGGCGATCTGGTAGCTTCAACAGCTGTCTCCCTGCCAATATCTCTGTGTTCAACCAGCTGCTGACAACCTACATTCCGCCCGCCCTCGGACGCGCCGAAATGGACGTGATCACCACCAAGCTGCGGAGATCTCCACCCAATGCTTCCCTGCTCTTGAGGTTTTATGATCGACTCGATGAGCTCCCTGTACCATCGTTCGTAGGACAGCGGATGAAACTTCCATGCCTCAATTTTAAACTCGGGCCATTATCGGGTTCTCGGAGCAAGTCGGGATATCGTTTCCGTGCACAGACAACTGTTGGGGTTGTGGAGATTGAGACTGAGGATGATCTCTCTAGATTCGGTTCTCTATACCTCGTTTATCCTTGGATTGACTTCCTCCTCGACCGGCAGCCCGTCGGAAGTATAGTGGAGACGATACCCGAAGAGAGCACGGACTACCAGTCTTCGCCGATAGGCGAGTTACCATTGCTCCCTGGTCCTTCCAGTATCGCATTGGCATCACCGCAAACACGAGCAGCGCGTCTTGTTGCTCGCCTTGGGCGTCCGTTTGCATTTGGTAACCGGACCACTACATTCCCTCGAGAAGCGGCGTCTCTCCTGCCCCCTTCATTGTTATCGCGGACGGACAAGCAGATGCGAGCGCTCCAAGTCATCGTTCGACTGATGCAACCATTTGGTGCGCTGTTGCTGACACCGAACCTCGGCAATGTGGCGGCATATAGGAGGGTCGCTGCGGAGGGTCTGATCACTGTCCAAGTAGAAGAGATCACGCCTATGATATTATACAATCTGGCAGATACCGTACGCATACTGGACGTGCTGTAACGATTTGCTACCGGTACGCGACACTCGTACATCGCGTTCACTTTTTGCCACATCCATTTCCTTTCATCATTGCTTTGGTGGGCAGTGCGTAGTCATCGGTCTCGTGAGTACTGTTTCGTAGCCGCGGTTTCTCGCTCCGTCATTTCCTCAAATTCTGTCTCGTGGCTTTCTTGATAAACTTGCTGTAGTCGATTTCGTTGATTACACTTCGTTCTATCTCTCTATATTTATTTCTAGAAACGTCCTTTGATCCATCTTGGTGGATCGATTGTTCACCGGTCCTGGCTTCTAGTGCGTATCGCTCACCGAGGTGAACTAATCGCGGTGCAGCCACATCTAACGGTCAACTCAAAGCCCGATATCGCATGCCAGATAGGCTCGTCGTGATTACTCGTCAACATTTCGACTGGCCTGTTGGTGCGCCAAAATGTCATGTTAACTGCCAACGTCGGATGCGACTAGTCCAATGAAGGCCACCAACGACACACCACCATGATTCGAAAAAGTGGATTTGGGATGCACAAGGCACTCGCGATCTGTCAAGCTCGATTGGATGAGGGCAAGGCGAGTGGAGCAGCGCGATATCGGGCTTCCTTTGTGTCGCACCTATGGCGTACGCATGCGCATTGGAGTGCTTGCAGAGATGGAAACATGCAAGGACTGACAGCTATACATTGTATGGGGTTGACTAAACCTACCATACTCCACAAGAGGAGCGCAAGGACAAAGAGCGACGTAGCCAGGGAGGATCAGATGTGAGCCACCAACCCGAGTGGGGGGTTGAACATCATACCGCCATGTTATTTTCCTCGACGCATATAGGCTGGATGTTTCATGTATCAGTCAAGTCTGGATGGAATACACTGACCTGGGGTACATGCTCCAAGGGAATATTGTTTCGGGCTGGGGACGTCATAAAGGAGGAGATGGTACAGGGGGTGCTAGCCTATGATATATAGGTCCGTGGAGATAGACTGTATGGAACGAGAAGGTGGAAAGAGACTGCGTGATGAGTCTGTCCGTAAGACAAGCCTTCCATGAGGTGGGTTGGGCGCAGCGCAAGACAGGTCCGGGCCGAGAGAACCGAGCCCGGGAACCCGTGCTGACTGACCGGGGTGTGCAGAGAGCCGGAGCGGCGAACTCCGACCCAAACCACAAGGCAGGCGCAGCCGCGGTGTGAGGGAAGAGGAGGCGAAAGGAAGACCCTACCCAACCCTGTGGAAGGTGCGACTGCCATGAAGGGGCTATGAAGCCGAGGGGAGAGAACCAGCAGGGGCGATATTTTCCACATGGAGGGTGGCCAGGAGCTCGAGAGAGTGCCAGTAGCGTAGAAAGGCATCGGACGACCAACAGCCAAGGGCTTTGACAACATCTGGAGGGACTCCAGAGAGCAACAATTCTGTCATTCCCCCAATGCGGAAAGAATGACCAGAGGAGGACAGGATGCCATGGTGGATCCAGATTGAATTGCAACAGGCTAAAAGTTTCTTCTTCGAGAGGCAGTGCCATCCACGTGGCGAGAGGTAAGAAAACAGAGGAAAGTTTTGGGGAGGGTTGTTTACATGTAGGTGACGATCAAGTGCTGATATTGGGTCCAAGGCATCATTTTGGCGGCAGATGCAAATGTCTTCCCCTTTCGACTTGGCAACCTTTGTGAAAGGAAGGTGGCAAATACGCGAACCGTTCGAGTTGAAAGGAGGTCCCAGATGGAGTCTGCAAACCATCTTCGAAGGGGTGAAGGAGGTTTCCCACTGGGAGAGGATCTCACCCAAGCAGAGTTGAGCCCACATAGCGCAAGATGCAGCGGCAAGGCAGCAGACATCGAATGGGTCAGAGCTGGAAAGGTGGGAGGCCAGAATCACTATCATGGTCCTTGTGATTGGGGGCCAAGGAGGGCACCTAGAGCGAGCAGGGGTAAGGTTTTCCACACCATGCAAAACGTAGCGCAGATGTGCACCGCCAAACCAGGGAACATTGTTGTAAATGTGCCACACTTTGAGAGCGGTGATGTGTGATTTGACCGTAGAGCCCGAAATGGAGCACACACGAGAGGCCACGAATGCACAGAGAAGATCCTCACTGGCTGGGAGGCGGAAACCGCGAGGAATCTGTTCCGAGTCACAGAAGGTGTGGAAAAGGGTGACTATGGCACAGTACTTTGTTAGGGTTGAATCGGCCCATGCATGGTTGAAAGCAAACTGAATGCGTGATCTAGAAACAAAAGAGAGGGGAGTGGGGTTTGAGCCATTTGAGAACAGGGCCAGAACGGAAGCAAATTCGTGAGCAAGATTTGAAAGAGCGAGATCCATGATGGGCAGAGAGAGAGTCAGACCAGATGCCAAGGGTGAACGAATGTTAAATTGCACAAGACCAAGACAAAGGAAAAGGAATGCAGGGTGCAATACCGGAGTGTGAAAGGAGATGCCTAGAGTGCGAAGACGGTCAAAATGACAGCAAAGACTAGGCGAGAGAAATGAAAGGCCTGAGGTATGTAGGTAAAGGAGGTGGGTGGTTGAAATGTGGGACAGGAGGAAAGGAACCTCGAGAGATGCCATCTGCGAGATTATCCTCTGAACGAACCCACACTACCGAAAGCCAGATATTATGCTGGCGAACATTTGAAACAATGTGTCTAAGAACTGCATTTTGAGCTGAACTATGAGAGCGTCCTGAATTTAGAGCGCCAACAATGCCCTGGTTGTCCAAATGAAAGATGAAATGGCAATCATGGTAGTTGGAATGAATGAGCATGCGTAAACCCAAGTCGATGGCAACCATCTCGGCCCAGCCAATGTCGCGACTGTCACTGTGCCAACCCTCCAGCAGTCTCTAGGCTAGCCAATGACCATCCAATGACAAACCAACGCCAAAAGAGGAGGAGGCATCAACGAAGATTGGTAAGGGGAGAGGGGAGGGGGGTAAGGAGATTGGAGTGCTGCACCAGTCTGCACTGAGTTGGGAGCACCACCAGGCTGCATCAGCGAGGGTGTCTTTGGGAATATGGTGTTTGACAAAGGAGTTGTGGGGGCTTTGAATGCAGAGCAAAAACAATAGAAGGAGGGCAGGTGGGAACAGCCGTCTGAAAGGACCAAAGTGCAGTGTTGTAGACATCCTAAGACACCCTGGACATCTCTCAAGGAGACATAGGCACCTGGAACCCAGGCCTCGAGGTGAGCAAGGTACTTCTCGCACTTTGAGAGAGGGATGGAGACAGATTTGTTTGACAAGTTCCAGATGAAACCGAGGTAGGGAAAAGATGAGGCAAAAGGAATATGCTTGCTGGGAGACCAAGGCCAACCGAGGTCCTCCACGTTACTGAAGATAAGGGATTTGTTGAATGGGAAAGAAAATTGGGATGCAGAGGAGGAGGGTAAAGGATACCGAAAGAAAACGAAGTCATCTGCCCAGCAAAGAGTGTCTTTGACACCTTTGTAAGCGAAAATAGTAACAATGGCGTTGCCTGGGCGACCAAAAAGACCACTGGAACTGGAACAGCCGAAACAGGCACAGTGATCAAGGTAGATGTACATAACGCTGTTTACCTCAATCATTACGCAAACCAAATACTGGTCCTCGGGTGCAATGGGAGAACAGCGGTGAGCAGCTTCGACATCGAAGACGGCTGCCTGAGCCCCTGGAGGAGCAGAGGCAACACGTAGCCAGCAATTGCTAAATGTACCCCAATCACATTCAAAAAGAGAGGAATCTATCATAGAATTTATTGAGGGGAACGAGTCGTCCTGGGGAAAAAAATGATCTTGAATTAAATGGAACTTCGAGGAGCCGGGTTTTGGAATGACCCCGAGGGGGCTAGTGCGAAAAGGACCAATGATTTGTTCTAAACGAGAGGGGGAGAAAGGGCCAGTGTAGCGACCCTCGCAAACCTCCAACTCAATGTAGTCTAACAAGAAATCTAAATGATCCAAAGTGGATCGATGATTGGGGGGAATGAAAGAAGACGAGAGAGAGTATGAGTCCAGAACACCAATACACCAGCCGAAATGGATGCCTTTCGGAACATCCGCGAAGGTCTCCAGCACGCCAGCTGCAGAGAGGGCTTCTTCCCATTTCTGCCAGTGAAAGGGAGTGACAACAGGGAGAAAACTGCTAGAGATTGCATTCCTGCACTGAATGCATGGATCCACAACGGGAGCAGAGATGTTTACAGGGGCAGGAGGGCTCGGAGCAGCCCTGTCTGTTGAAGTGGAAGCAAATCTGCTCACCTTGAGCAGTCTGCCAGGTGCTGTTTGAGAGGGACATGAAACCTATGGTGGTGGTGCCACAGGCATGGTTGATGCAAGAGGGGACTCCACAGAAGATGCAGCGAAAACGGGGACATGAAGCGGGTGCGAGTGAGGGACGGGTGGACGGTAAGGGACGAAAGGACAAGTCCCCAGTCCCTTTGGTGGAAGAACAAAAGGAGAAAAACGCACTCGAGCCCGAGGCAGCGGGAGCAGACAAGGGGAGGGGGGAGAGGTGCTTGGTCCTCGCATCTTTGACGATCTGGTCCCAGACTGCTGATTGCCAGGAGGCCGGGTTGAAAGAGGTGTTGTAGACATAACGGCGGCGAAGGCGAATGTCATATGCAAGGTAAAGGTGGAACTTTAGAAAAAAGTTGACCCTGTTGTAAATCAGGTTGAAATGACATGCCCACATGTCTGCCACGTCATTGGCGGGACCGGGTACATAAGAACTGGCGTATACAGGAGACAAGACAGGGATGGGCATGGAGCCAATCCTGTGAGGTCATGAGGATCTCGTCTTTCTCATTGAGCTTGGAGGGAACCAGCTTCAAACTTCCATCATCCAAGATGGCAACATTTTGGTAAGAATGGTCTTTTGAGGAAGAGGCAACCGCTAACAGCGATGTGGTGGACAAGGCAATGAGAGGAATGTGGGAAGCCCAGTTGCCCTTCATGATCGTGATGACCTTGGAGGAAAAGCCCAAGTCATGCCCATGCAGCTGAACTGGGTTTGAGGGGACCGTGCGGATGACTGAAGCAGCTGTTGAGGCAAGTTGAAAACTTGGAAGGAGCGAGTGGGAAGCAGGGTCTGGGAGATCTTTTTTAGGTAGGAGAAAAAATCAGCTGAGCACACAAAAGGAAGGGGGGGGAGGGGGGCAGGGGGGGTGCACCAGTGGACAAGTAAGAAACAATGCAGGAAATTGGCGAGAAGGAGCAGGAAAAACATGAAAGGATGCAGGAGAGGTGAGGTGAATGTAAGGTGGAGGTAAAGGAAAAGTGAGGTAAAGTGAGGCACCGTGAAGGTTAAGTAAGGTAAGAGTGGGGTAAGGTGAGGTAAATGTCAGTGGAAAGTGCAAGGTGACGCGATGTGGTGGAGAGTAGGCTGCAAGAGGAAAAGCAGAGGAGGAGAAGGAGTAAATGTACCCAGATGCTGCAGGGGAAGAAAGGGGGAGAAGTCGAAATCCGGAGCAATAGCCACAAGGACCGCCTTGAGGCTGGTGACTACCTCCGGCTTGGATAGGCCCAAGCCTTTGGAAATGTCCGCGAAGAACGCCCGGGCTGATTCCTTGTGCGATTCCTCTGCTGGAGGAGAGTCCCTGTCAAGCAAGTGCTCCAAAACAGTGGATATATGCGCATGACCCGGAATCTTCAGGATGACACCAGAAGGAGGTGCAACCTGGGATGTGGCAGGAGATGGGGGCCGCGCCCATTTGCAACGGCATCTCGGGAGAGCAGCCAGACTTGGGTCCTCCAAACCCCCTGACAGGGGGTGGGAGACCGCTCTGGCATGAGAGGGGGTGAAGAGAGAGATGGAGTTACCATTTTCGTCTGAGGGAGGACGCAGTACAATGCCAGGAACATTCTCCACCGCTGCGGCTGCCTCCGACAGAGAAACACAAGAGGGGGTGACAACCCTACTCTGACTAGCCACAGGCGCAGGGCCGGGCTCAGCGTTGCGAGCACGAGCTGCAGGGTCCAGCAAAGGAGAGGTGGCACTGTCTCTAGACAGGCCGGCAATGGGTGCCCCAGGATCATCCTCATCTGGAATGGTGCCAGTGGGGCGAGCACGGGTGCGCATAGATAAGGAGAGAGGGACAAGGAAGATGAAACAAGTGACAAAAGAGCGCAAATAAGTGAGGAAGGATGAACCGACATTGAGGGAGCGGATCAAGATGCATAAACACGTGTTTACGCATCTTAAGGCCATCAATGTCAGAGCCTGAAAACCCACATCCATCATTGACGTGCCATCGACGGCTGATGCTCACATTGACAGCCTGCCACTTTTCAGGGGGACGATGTGAGATAAATGCTGAATTCATAGGTAATTCTCAGGGTGCTGTCCAGGCCATTCTGGAATGGATCTGCAGTTCGTTCTTCGAGAGATGAGTCTTTCCAGGATGCATCAAACATTAAAAAGTGACTGCGATGCAAGTTTTAGGAAATAGCGAGAACAAAGAGAAAATGTATGTTGTGTCAAATGGCATATAATGAGGCTTCAAAAAAGGCTGTAGGTATTTGTGTATTTCATACTAAAGCCTGGTTGTGGAGTACAACCATGCGTTTTCTGGTGCTCCCGTACCTGCATTTGAACTCGTGCCCGCCCCCGACTCTCAGGGTGTCCAGTGTGATGGCCGGATGGTGAGTTGGACTTAGAAGCAGCCCTTTGAAAGGAAGATTTGTTTTGGGAGTAAGAGGACCACACAGACATGAATTGAAATGCTGTGTCCGTCATGTCCTCCACTAGCGCCCTCGCATGCATGCCGCACTCGCACCCACCCATCTCTGCACCGCATGACGAGATGCCTATGGTGCAATGAGTCGGCAACGTTGTCGGATTTGTCAAGGGAAAAAGGGGAGAATGGGATTGGTTATGGACGGGCGGTGCAGTGCTGCACTGCCATCGGTCGAGGCTGGCGGTGCCGGTGGGGTGCCGGTGGGATGTGGGGAGGAGGCCATGATGAGTGTTAAGGTTGAATGTGGGCCGTATCAGGAGGAAGTTGTTGAAAAACGCTTACTGCTACCTCAGCATAGACAGCCAGAGATCGGTGGTGGGAAATACCATATGTGCTTGACCCATCCGAGTTCGTTAACAGGATGGTTCTGTAAGACAGGTTTCCAGATTGTAGGTTGGATGGACACAAGAGGAAGGGACAAGAGTAGGTTGTAGTATCAGACGGGCAGCCACGTGATGCTGCCATACGCGAATCGGAACTTGGTCACTGTCATGAGTCATGCCCTCTCCCTCATTCCTTTTGTTGCCTGCCGACACCCCCGATGAGCCCCCACCCTCGCCGTCGGTGCCCCACTGACACCTACATCTGATCATCCAATCCGGTTGCAAAACTGAGTGGTCCACATTATCCATTGTAAGATCTATTCTATTCACGGGGAGAGATGACTGCTAACGAACATCGAGGTCCATGCGCGGTCGTTACTGCGAGACCAAATGTGAGGTTCATTCATCTCCATCCAGTCCAATCTCTGATGGTCGTTTTGGCACCCGATGGTCCTGGGACCATTCTGTGGGAACCCAGGGTATGACGAATCTGCCCCCATGTCTCGGTTGAAGCATCCACCTTTTCCGTGTATTTATCCCCTATATATATGGAACGCACATTGGACCAGCGCAACACAATCGACATGAATGGGAAGAGACTTAATATCTGGTCCTACCATGCATCACATATTCAAGTGGATGGATGCCAATGTGACATGTCCAGCGATGCGGGGATGGGCACATTTTTCCAAGTGCAGTCTCTTTTCACGCACTGAAACCAGCCTCACAGTACCAAAGCCAAAACTGCAGTAATGCCCCCCCAGCACCAATGCAGCCTATGTGCACCAGTTTTCCACCACTGGGCTTGTGTTGTGTGCTACAACTCCAGGCCTCTCAACATAGTTGATCTCGAGGGTCAAGTGTTCCATGGTTCAAACTGCCTTTGCTTGCCAATGCAGGAAGGATGACAAATACAAGTGCCACTCGTTCCAACTAACTAGTCACGGCATTCATTGACAATGTTCTATAGATGTATGTCAACAATCATGTGTTTTACTTAATGCCCTGCAGTCATGGACTAAAGAAATGATCTGAGACATGGCCAGACATGGCGGTGGCCGACGAAGCATGGTCGCTTTGATGACATTCTGAGTGTCTGGTGGGCGCTAGACCATGATGAAGGTAAGTGGGGGGTCGACTCGGATGGTGAGCGGCGAGTGGCAATCAAAACTTTCAGACTCCAAGGTAGAATTAATGCCAGAATTGACAGGCAGACTGCCAATGGTACCAGCAGAAATGGGCACGAATGGGTTGTTCAATAAGTCGATTGTACCCAGGTTAGTGGCATGCGATAAGGCAATGCCACTGTTGGGACTGAGGATGGGGACACCAGTGGAACAATCCAAGTCAACAGAGTGGATGCGCACCATGACATGAATTCTCATTACAGCCAAGGGCTGAGATGCCTCATTCATTTGTTGCACCTAACCCAAATAGCACACAAGGGTTCACGATATTGACTACCGGAAAGAGAAACATGGTGCCCACTTCCTTTGCACCTGCAGACCCATGTCCACTACTGAATGCATCCTTGATCGGATGGCTCACTACAGCAACCTTGGTATCTGTCTTGTGCTGTCGCACATGATAAACAACGGTGCCAATGAGCAAACTGAACCATGAACCCAATTGACCTGTTTTGCAGCCGTTCGCTGAGATGCTTCATCAGACATACCACACACCTGGTCTACCAAAGAAGAAAATACCCACTGCCTCACGTGTGGCTCCAGCCATCCTCAAAAGTGCTTTCTTTGTGATATTGGCTGTCACCTGTGACTGGGAATTGAAAAGATTGATGGGACGACCAGACTCTGTAAAAAGTTGATCTGGCGGTTGTGAAACTTGGTTCTTGTTTATCTTCCCAAATCTTGTCTAAAGCCACCTTTGGAATACCAGTGTGACTCCAAATGACTTGGCAGCATCACAATGTTTCATTGGATATGACTCTGGAGGGGTGGTGATAGGTAAGGTCCCTGGCAGCTGTGGCATGGTCTGGAGTAAAGGAAGGAAGGAGTCAGTGTGACTCTTCTGATTAAGTACAGTGGCTCAAAAAAGTGTCCCAATGTTTGCATGTTTTTCACTAAAGTCGATAACCCCTAACCGCATCTAACCTGGGCGCTAACATATCAGTACATCAAATGGAGTACCTACTCCTGGCTTGCTATGGGTGCAAGGGTTAAGAGATTTGGATAAGATCTGGTGAAATGGCAGTCATTTCAAAATGACATGTCATTGGGACACTTATTTGACCCCAATTTATATTATCAATTTTAGTACTTTGTATGCCCTAAATTTGCTTGTATCACCACCTCAAGTA
>JBBPSD010000833.1:0-15260 GCA_038093415.1 Xerocomellus chrysenteron | reverse complement strand
CGGGGGAGAGCCTTGTCCCCTGAAGAGTTGGCTGAAGGAAAGAGCGACTACGCGTGGCGACTCAGAAGGCATAGTCAAAGAGGATAGTGACCTTGGCGACTCCAAGGCACTTTTAATGGAGATATAAACGGTTCGCTACATCTTGTTGATATCTATATCCAGGAGAACCTATTGACTTGAATGGACCATGTCAAGCGTTCACTCTTTCCTAAGCAGAAGACTCATAGCGAACGCATCCTCCCCGTCATCATCCTAGTATGTAACACGGTCCATTAATTTATGTATTAGACATATTGACTCACAATATCTAGGTCTCATCTTCGTTGTGTAGAACTTGAGCGATTTGTAAAGTTCAATTGCAGGTTCATTCGACTTCCTAACATGTAAAGTTACTTCGGAAACATTGAATAGCGCCATACGAGAAGTCGCAAGTTGTCGGCGTCCAATCCTTTGCCCTTGGTATTCGGGGAGCACAAAGAGAGAGCTCACATGTGCATGTGTCGCATCGTTGACTTCCTCATTCCCAGGAAAACATGAAAGGGCACGTTTGCTGTCCCCTCACGACTTACAGTCTGACAAGACATGTGCCGATGATCTCGACCTTATCATCCACCACGACGTACGACAGTCCGGGCCACGTTGAGAGTACATGTACGACTAATAGGAGTTGGGTGAGCTCACACCGTTGTGGTAAGGGGAGTCTTACAGTAATCAACAGAGCTGGTCTCGGTAGAGAGAATTCGCAGCGAACATTGTTGCATCTCTTCGCCGTCATCCACCTTAGTACGAGGTCATCTTGAGACCACAGAGGTACATGTGGCTCAATTTTACCGCAGTGGGCAACTTTAATTGTCAGGCTCATCTTATGCATCGATGTATGAGAGCGACGCTGCTGAGTGCATACATTTTTCTAACATCTATGATTCATGTAGTCAGATCACTTGCTAATGTGACTTGTGCATGAAGGTGCACATCGTCAGTACTCCGCATGGTCATGAATTAGCATGCCTCTTGGCATCGCAAGTACATAGCAGTTAGCACCAGTAGAGATTCAGATGTAAAAATAACCGTAGGAGTTCACACGCTTATACCTGGTTGAATTAAGTTCAAGTTGAGGCCCGTCATGCGACAGTTGTCTAACGACAGAGCCGGAACAACAGCAGAGCAATTCATCGATTGATCAATGATCAACCTGCCATGCTCCGGTCTAGATTCAACTCATTAAGAGGCGTTGTGCCGTACAGCCTGTGAATCCCCAAGGCATCCGATCGAACGCCACAATTCCTTGCAATGTCGTACTATCGTTGATGACAATCGAGGGTTTACTGAAGGAGACAGCGACAGCTCAATCCGACTGGGGAAAAATGACCGTGACGAAGAATGAGGGTTGGCTTGGTTATTCCCAGTCGCTTGTGACCTGGAAATGAAACTCATTTCAATGATTTCATTCATTGGAATGAATTGACAGTTTGTGACTCTTGTACTTTGTCGCAGTACGCATGGCACCAGTAATTATGCCGTCACTAAGCAAATGCCGCAACGCGAAGGCATCATCTCCATTATCATCTAATACATTCCATCGGTTTCTGCGGGTGCTCGGCAGACACGTCCAGGTTTCGTCAAGAATTCGAGTGCAGTGTGAAATCCAATTGCGGGTTTATTCGTCTTCGGTATCCCGGTATTCCGGAAGTACGACAAGAGAATTGATGGGCGCATGCATGCGGTACCCTTGACGTCTCGATTCCTAAGACGAAATGATAAGTTGCGGTCTCTTTCGCCCCTCGACTTGTGTACAACTTGAAAAGACAGCCTCGTCCTTGTCAATCAGCGCAACATGGGTCAGACCGAGCCACACGGAGATATACTGCACGACCGGGACTACAGTGAGCTGTCGTCGCTAGGGCTTGGTTGAGCTTACAGCGATGTTTCATATTTTTCCGTTCCGAGGTGCCTCGCATCGGACATCGTAGAATCTCCTCATTGTCCTATTCTGAAAACAAGGTCATTGGGGATGGAAGAGTTACAGTTAAGTCGTACCCGCACAGACTTAATCCTCACGCTCATGGTGTATGCGATACATAACTCTTTTTTCAACATGGTGGGATGTTGTTCGAGCGCTGCTTCGAATGCGTGACTCGCCAACTGAAGATTGAATACTTTTTGCAAGCTTCAAGCAAGAGGCATTAGGTCTAGGAATACGCACCTTGAGCATGGTTCTTGCAACACTTGGAGTGGTGTGTCCTTGCTACTAGAGGCGTAAAACCTACGCGACGGTCCGACTCCGACGGCCGCGTGTTCACTGGCAATGTCACGACTCACGAGAAAGCAACCCGAAGTCTCAGAACTCCTTCCAAAATTTGGGATCTCCGTTCAACGATAAGGACGACCAACATGGAACGCTCCAACTTTGGTAGCGCAACCAACATCGGAAGATACCTCGGAACACTCATTGACAAGGCGTGGCATTTGCGGGGTTTCAAGGAGGCAAGTTCGTTCTCTTGAAGAGTGCGTTCTCTTGAAGAGTGAGGGCATCAAGTCTTTCTGGTTGGACTGACAAACCCATTCCGTGATCCATTATGAGGTACCTCTGGCAGGTGCTTTGCGACGGAGTCCAAGTACGGCCAGCATCTGACAAAGTTCACGACGACCTTTGCGGTCTTACGGAAATTCGACTCGCTCACTTCTACAGAATAAATGAACCACTTTTATGCTATTACTTGCACTGATTCATTTAGGGCCCAAACCGAAACCCTAGGTGTCTGACTCCATTCCGTACAACTTCGCCGTCGAATCATCCTTTGACCGTAGGTGCCGTTCTTGGTGACACAAGATCAAGTGCTCACATTGTCCAGAATACGCAAAACAGGACGTTCTTGTTCCCTGAATCATACATCTTCCCTCCAGTTCCACCGGGAGTCTCTGGTTTTACTGCTCAGAATCTGCGGGCTGCCCCATAACTACGGGTAACTGGTATTGGACAAGGTCTCTCTTATTGCAAGTCATCCTTGACCAATCCTTCGTCATTGAAATACGGTGAAGACCCGCGTCCATCGGCAGGGCAGGGCGATAGGACCCGAATGGCCAGCTTGGTGAACCTTAGCGCAGAGTGATCAGTTATATCCTCCCTCGGTCCGGTGGTGCTTGCGCACAAGGTCATTGTGCAAATTATCAAATACCAGCAGGTGTGACACGTTCTATGACGACGCACTGACGCATGATATCATGTTCATTAATCCAGCGGGCAAAGCTCTGCACCTCTATGCGATCGAAATTTGATCCCCACCTTACGTGCCTTCAAGCGAAGGTCTACTCTCGATCATGATGGACGGCCATTCCTGAGCGTTTCACGTATTCAGAATACCCTTCCGCAGCGCAGGCTTCGTGATCCTAGATGAAGTGGGCGGTTGGCTGTGCAATTATTATGGGGCAATCCGAAACAACCTTGGTGGCCGTTTCAGTACATGTTTTGCCCGTCTCGGTGACTCCGCTGACCTCGATAAGTCGATCCTTTGCGGGAGGCACCCTTAGAGCCGAACTCGGACGCCTCGGTGATACCGGCATTCTGATAAGCAACTCGAGTACCGTCTCTGTAATCTCCATAAAGAGCTATACGTCTCACCCACTTAGTTATCTTGATAAGTTTTGTTGCTTGAGCCCCCTCCGCGATTTGTGGGATGTAATTCTATGCAGAAAGGTGATCTGAACTACACGAGTTGACAATTCGAAGATCCAACAAAGCTGTGCTATCTATATTTCGAAAAGACCGACCAACCAATCATACTATGGGTACCGGCGGGCCTGTATCTCTTCAGGACCCACGCACGTGACCCGATGTTGGCTTCGTTTCTGTGCTGTGATCAGTTCGTTTGTGTCTAGGTGACCTTTACCATGAGCCGCTGTAACGGAGTTTGCCCCAACGATGAGGCGGCCCTAATCAATGTTGTGAATGAAGCATACAGCAAGAAAGCCCGAGAAGGTGCCGATCGAGCCCGTACGTGATATCGATATCCCAACTGAAGCGTTCGTCGTGTCCATAGAGTCACAAACTACCAGATTCCGACCGTGTCGCAAATGCATTTGGATACACCTCCGAACAGCTACAGTCGGTCGCAGCCGAAGCACACATGGGATTGAGCTGTGGGAATCCCGTTGCGGCGGCGTCGATAAAGGAGGTATGTGATCAGCGTCCGTCGTTCGTGCGGCGGGACGAATGTCGTCACTGAACTGCCGTATTTGTATAGGGAGAGACGGTGCTTGATCTCGGCTCCGGCGGGGGCATAGATGTCTTTCTCTCTGCTGCCAAAGTTGGTCCTACTGGACAAGTCATTGGGCTAGATAACTCAGACGTGAGTCCGATAAGCCCAGACGCCGAAATATGTTGATCCCAGACGAACGTCCCAGGATATGATTACTCGGGCTCGACGCATCGCTGCGGCCAAAGGCCTCAAGCCACCCCATGTCGCATTCGTGAAGGCTGCATTGACGGGAGATCTGCCGGTCGAAAGCAACTCGGTGGATTGCATTCTCTCTAACTGCGTGATAAACTTGTTGCCCCCCGCGGGTAAACTTAAGGTGATGCAGGAAGTGTACCGCATTCTCAGACCTGGAGGGCGTGTTAGCCTCGATGATGTACGGAAACCATGCATACCCATGGATGACTTTCTCATGCGCACACAGATCATAGCGAAGAAGCCCTTTCCGGATTCCTTGCGGACCAATGTGGCGGCGTATGTTGGTTGTATTTCAGGTGCTATTCTTCTTCAAGACTACCAGGCACTGATGCAAGATGCGGGCTTCAAAGGTGAGTTAGCGCTGGAAGACGCAATGTCGTTGGTGATCAAATTTATGTGTGGACAGATGTCCTATTCACGGAGAACCTAAGCGATCTCAATGTCTACCTCAATGATGGCTCGACTGGATGTTGTGGGCCAGCAAGCTCGGAGGTATCCGCTCTCACTGACATTGGAGATTTGAACGAGTGGGCCAGTGAGTATTGCACGATCAATGTATTGTTCGCACTGACTACGTCAATTCCTGGATTCAAAAGAGTCCTACCAAATTTATGCTACGAAGACTGACAACTCTATTCCCGCCGACTCAGCGCCAGAATCCGCCCTCAAGAATTGGTGGGACGCATATCCGGCTCCAGCGTCATCCGCGAGCAGCGTGGAGTGCGGAGAGGTCGCGGATCTCATCAGGAATCCGGAACTCGGCGAGAAAGGTTTCGTTGTGGTTGACGTAAGGAGAAATGACCATGCAGTGGGTGTCCTGCCTTCAACTGTCGTGCGTTTGCACAAAGTTGACAAGGTCGATTAGGGAGGCCATGTCCGCGGAAGCGTTCAACAACCAGCGCAAACTTTCTATGATGACTTGTCCAAGTTTTATGAGGAACACAAGGAAACGAAACAGGTGATCTTCTACTGTGGGAGCTCCCTTGGTCGAGGGCCGCGGTGTGCCAAATGGTACTTTTATAAACGACTCATCGGAGGTTGTTTTGATTCACCAATGGCATGTTTAGGTACCAAGACTACTTGGATCAACAAGGAAACACCGAGTCGAAAGCGTTCTGGATGGTGGGTGGTGTGAAGGAATGGTTATCATCATACAAGGGACAAGCAGATTTGGTGGATTTCGACTAAGGATCCAAGGGAATGTTTAACCAATAGAAAACGCTGTATGTTGTTCGATTTGTTGAGATTCGAGCTGGGGAGGAACCTCCATTTCCATTCGTACGGAGCGCGCGTCCGCGACCTCTGAAATAGGTTTATAACGACTTCGAACGAGGCCGATTTCAAGAGCCGGTTCAAGTGTATCACCGACCCACTGAGTAGCAGCGAGGGGCCTGGTGTTGGCGACAACCCCACAGGTTGTAACTTGTGGCTGGTGACGCTTTGAAGTGCGATGACATCGCAACTTCAGTTTGACTTAAGATCAGGCTGTGGCACGTCCCAGGTGTCACTCGCTACCCAAGAGAGACAAAACTTGCGACAAAAATACCCGAGATCTATCCTATGAGGGGCAGACTGCGAGCCAGCAGCACAGATGGTAATAGAGATCGGTACTCAGATCGTCGTCATCCTTGAAGTGTGCAGAAATCCGTTTTCTCCGCGGCGAGAGAGCTGGGATGTTTTACGTAACGGCACGACGGAAACAGCCGGTGGACACACCGAACCAGTGGACCTCGACAAGAAATTGCCACAACTTGTTCAAGTTGGGTCGTGTTCGTTTTATCGACTGCACTCAGTAGCCTCTCGTTAGGGATACGTTCTCCGTAGTCAGAAATCTAACCATTTGTCGATAAAATGACGGCGTGCTCGTCACGGTACGGTCCAAGGATCTGGACCTGCGAGTCGGCAGCGACTGTAACAGGCTGCGTCGACCACGGAGTCAACCCTTGGAACAGGGTGTTACTTCTGATCCGGTGGCCCTTCGCGAACAAGCCGGCTCAGCAAGCGTGTTGCGGCTAAACAGCGTGGCCAACGTTGGGGCTTGCAAATAAAGAAATTCTCCCCCAATCGTCGGGGAGCTTGCACAACCGAGGAGTCCTCGAGGCCGCCATCAAAAGAAAGCAAAGATGGCAGACCGACATTTACCTTGCGGAGTTACTGATTACAACAATCGTCGGTTTTGCCGACAGGGCATGTTGTGATCGCATTTTTTTTGTCTGAATTCTCTTCGCAAAAGTGTATTCGAATTTCAAGCATGTTGACTTTCTGGCTGCAAGGGAAGAAATTTTCCGCCTTCATCCAGGTCAACCCCGGGCACTGCAGTCAACGTCGTCTCTGAAATAAGTCCCGTGGATTTCTAGCGAAAGTTTGATAATTCTACGATTACCGGCTGTGTTACTCGCCTCCCGTGCCGCAGTCCGGGGTTGCGGTTCCATGTCGGAGAAATGACCTCGAAGTTGCCAGTGTCACCCAGTGATTCTTGAGGCGCCCAAGTTCGGGAAGCTTACTAGTTTTGGTGGGAACTGAGCGGCCCAAGAAAGCTCGACTCTTCCATTCCATTGCCCCAGTTGCCAAAGAGAGAATAAAGCACCACTCCAGCTCGGTCAACCTGCTGACATCTCTCTAGACGCTCTAACACCATTCTGTGCGTGCCTTTCCTCCTTCATCGCTCCCCAAATCCTGATCCATTGATATCCTGACCTCTGGTTGTTTTTGGTTCACGATAGTCAAGTAGTATCCTCAGATCTTTACTCACCATGCCTGCGATCCGCGAACACGATATCCCCCAATGCAACTTGGACGACGACGGTGCGCTGTTTTGCTATTCAAAATGTCCATTATCCATTCTCATCTGAGAACTTATCAGATGGCATGCCTCCTCTCGTCGACAACCCGAATCCATCGATGACGTTTACCTTCTTCACCGACATGACACCTATCACTGCCCTGAGTGCGGATCCCACCATCCCGTTCGAAACAATCTGGGAGAACCCAGTCCCAGCTCCCGCATCTCCCGCATTTCCTGCCGAGTTCGCCGAGTTCCCAGAAACCCAGGTAACGTTTCAAGGACCCGACCGCGCGAGCCACGGCAAGAAACGTGATGCCTCTTATATCCCACGCCCGCCCAACGCTTTCATTCTCTTCAGGTCGTCTTTCATTCGTAGCCAGCAAGTTCCGGAGAAGGTGGAGGGTAACCACAGTACTCTCTCAAAGATCATCGGTAAGCATCCCGGGTTTGTCATTCCAAGTTGTATGACATTGTGACTGCATTACAGGTAAATATTGGAAGACACTTCCTCGTGAAGAGAGGGAGGTCTGGGAGGCAAAAGCGCTCGTCGCTCAGGCGGAACATAGGAAACGATACCCCGACTGGCGTTTCAGGCCCGGAGCTAACGCACTCGCCAAGGTTAAAGTCAAGGACGGAACCCAGGTATCTAATCGAAAACGAGCAAGTCAGGCTGGACGAAAGGTCAAGGGAGATCTTGCGAATAAGAAAGCGAAAAGTGGTGACGAGAGATGTGCGATAATTGCGGATCTCTTGGTGGAAGGGAAGACCGGAGTGGATCTGGAGGATGCAGTGAGACGATGGGAGGACAGCACTGGTAGAGGGATTGGTGGACGGAATGGCCCCTACAAAGACCGAACAGAGACTAGGAAGGAGGACGGAGATGAACAGAGAGAAGTGGCGGTGGCGAACGAAGTCGAGACGCACGAAAAGGTTATCTCCATCACGAACGCCGAAGTCCCCGCACCAACTGGCGAGCCAGGGTCAATCCGGGCGAATACCCCACCTCAAACTCGTGCTCAGACTCCCGACGCCTCTCATGACGACCGTTTCCGGATCCCACTCACGGCGATGTTCAGGCGTTCGCTTTCTGCTCCAGCGGGTCACTCCTCCCCGAACCAGATATCCTCTCACCATCGTCACAGTTCGCTTGACAGCGTCTTCGCCAACGTCTCGTACGACATTGCGGAGTCTCCACAGAGCGCGTGCCCACCGCCATTCAATGATGAACAAACAGAAGACCCTCCCAATGCCGTATCAGCGGATTCCATTGGATGTCTGTCTCCCCTGGTTCTTCCGTCCGTACTTAGAGAAGGCGTACCGGCCCGCTGGAACGACGTGAGTATTGATCACATGTCGGTTATCGATATTACCTGCTAAGCACGTAATCATTACAGCCGTACAATCTCCTCGAGACATCGATGGGACTTCCACCCTCCCCCGATTGCCCGGGGTTGACCTATACCCTCCACACGCCCTCCGTCTCTCCTGTCGAGGACCAATCCTTTACTGGCTACAACTTTTGCGCGACGAATGCAGACTTTGACAAGGGATTACCCTATACCCGAGACACGCAGAACGCGTATTGCGCGCCGAAGAACTGGGCTGGGTATGCAGTTCTGCACGAGCAGATGCCTATCTTCATCAACGAGTACGCAGGGACCACGGACGTCTACGATTGGTGTGCGCCACACTATAGTGCTTACGCGGACGGCACGAACGGTTCATATCACTACCCCGGCGACAATGATCAGTTTGGTGGACTCGGAAACGATTACATCCGTGTTCAGACGGGGGATTGCCTTCCTGCCGTCGCGTACTGAGAAATTTATCCGACAGATAAATCAACTATAGAAAATCCGTGCTCCCGAGCACCTTGTATAGGGGAAAGTTACCCTTCAGTTTTACCATGCTTGACTCATATCATGATTTGAACAGTACCTCTCGTTTATGTAACCTTTTCTACCTATGCGCTCACACGTTTTGTTGTTGCCAGTACCCGGCATTATATGTTTCCGCTGCTCCAGTTTGTTGTATAGCTGTATCGTGGATGGCGTTCTTGTAACTTGTAAGATAAGTAACTCGCTGTGCTTACCGTGCCTTGGTTGACTTGTAACTAAATCTGACCTGAACGATGCATGTATGGATGGTTATTAGAGAATGAGTGCGGTTGCAATGCAAGTCTCTATTTTTCTCTGATTGGCTGGTCCCGTACATAAGTTGGCGGTACGATGTCTACATTCCCAGAGGTCAAGTATCCGTCTCTAAGCTAATACAGTGTAACTACCCTCATCTAAATAATATTTTCCGGGACCCGATAGAGCTCCTGGAATGATCATTGTGAGACTGGGTCTCACGAACGGACCATAGTCTAGAGTCTAGTAATAGGCAGCTACTTTCCACTGCTAGTCGACCAACGAGTCAACGCACTTCTTCAAGATTGATGACCATATTATGTGACCTCAGATAGCAATCAAAGTTCGCGTGTAATTATCTAGCGAGACTTCAGGGTTCCTAGGACACCAGATGAAGAGACTGTAGTGGCAGTGCAACTTAGTCAGCAGGGCTATGCGGCAGAGCCTGAGTTATCGCATCGACTCGGACTATCGAGCGGCGTATATTTGAAGACCTGGAGTCGGACATTCCTCGCTCCCTCTCCATCCTGAGTGCTGACCCAGATGACAAATACTGATAACGCTGAGTACAGGCAAGTCTCAGTTAACCCCGCGGAATAGAGACAACACAAGTGGAAGTAATAGAACTTGAATTCATGTCATCATGACGGTCCGATGAAGGACGACGTTTCGTTGTAATGAGGCCGACCGTTCGTTCCTGGGCGCTTGTTCGGTTTGTCCCATACCAAATAGAATGTCGTTGGAAGTCTGGGCAAATGAAAGGTACGATCTTGATTGCCACTGAGGTCGCGTGATGTTCACTGGTTGGGTTTCTGTGCTACAAAAGACGTCTGGTACATATCTCCACGAGGTCGTTTGTACTAGATGTCATTGACCTCCAATGTTCGCGTTTGGAGGGCTGTAATCGAGGTTTTGTCGGAATTCATTGGACAACTTCAAGTTGAGTGCCGAGGATCTGCGGTTTGCGGCTGTAATCCATGCGGGAATTTCGGGCCGCCCAGAATCTCCCCAACGACCATATTGTCCATATGGCGAGAGAGAGGGCTTTTCCTATGTGTGGTATTTTGTCTTCACCCTTGACACATGACAACTCAAGCCTTCCCCTTGAAGGTTCTTGCTCCAGAACTACGAACCTCCCTCACGAAACGGACCGATCTGATTCTCCGCAGCATCATTACAGCTAATTCGGCTACTCAGTATGCATCTCAGACGCCGTCTCTGACTCATTTTCGTGATGCGGTTTCAATACACGGGTCAAAAGTCGATGCAGCACTCTAGAACGATTTCCGTAACTACGTTCCAGTGACGGACTACGAGTCATACAGGCCTTGGATCGCTAGATTCCACGAGAATCCTTGCACAGAGTCGCGTGTCCGCAACTTGTTTGCGCCGGGTTTCCCCTACTACTTCGCCGTGTCCAGCTCTACGTTTGGAAAAGAGCCGAAGCTACTTCCAGCGTATCAGAGCACAAGCTTCAAATATCCTCAACCTCGTCCAATCTTTGATTTCAGTGATACTCAGGGACCTACAGTGGATCTTCTACTATGGTTACAGAAAAATAAAAGAAGTAGAACCGGAACCCGGCCAACCGCTTCCTCGCAGTGCCTAGCCAAGTGGCGCCACGGGGAGCAAACATGATTACAAATAATCGGTCGCTCCTGATGATTCATGCACTCTTTTGCCTCGCACGTCCTGATCTCGATCAAAATTTTGTCACGTTCGCTACTTTTATTTTATTGATCTCGTTCGCTGTGTGAACGAGGGGTGGGACATGCTTGTAATGTGCATTCGGGATGGCAGGATTCCCGATCTTGATGACATCGGTCACTTGCGTGTCTACTTACAGGCGAGTCGGAAATCAAATACTCTGAACTACGTGGTTTTTTATGTTGAACAGGTAGGGTTCAATGCGAACCCAGCACGAGCGGACACACTTCGTGAGATTGGCCCACCTTCGTCTGAGGGTGGTTGGACGGCGCGAGTTTGGTCACGGCTTAGGAGGCTCGCCGGTACGTGTCTTCCACAGGTAGATGATTTTCTTGATTACCACGCAAAACGGACTGTGGCGATATCTCCTGGATGACATCATTGAGATTGTAGGCTTTGACCTTCACCAATTATTCGGGCAGAAAGTCATGAGCCTCACTACATCTCTTAGACCGTAACCAGTCTAACGACCAGTATACCATCAGCTCAGTGTTCCGGTTGCCTCATGTCGTCATATCGGACGCCGAACTTGTAGCGGCCATGCAATCGATCAGTTCGGAGGAAGTCGTTCAAGCGCGTGACTTCACGACGGTCCTGGATGAACGCAAGACCCCGCAGACGGTAGGCTTCATCGCGGAACTCTCAGGGCAACTCTGTACGTTCAACCGGCTTACGAAAGGGAAGGCGCCGAAGAATCAATCGATGGCTCAACAAAATACAATGCAAAGTGGAGAGACACGCCTCCCAATGATTCGAGTCGTTGAGCCCGGGACTTTCATGGAATATCGTCGATTGAGGGGCGAGAAGATGAAGATTGGTTTAGGCCAGATCAAAGTCCCTGTCCTCACGCCGTATCCCAAGAATGGATATTGGAGAGGGTAACACAGGAGCTTTGACAATTATTCGTGAATATCCAACATTCGGACGGTTCGTGCTCGATGTAGGCCCCGGCATGACTGTATCTCGAATGGCATTTGAGCCCTGATAGACGTTAGGTTTAACATCCAAACTAAACGCGTCACTTCCTTTGCATCGTCTAGGCACAGCAAGTTGTTTGTTTGTTATGTGTACATTCGAAAACCATATCAAGCAATTAGTGGCACTAAGAAAATGGTAGTATATCCTGTATGAAGTTGGAATCGGTTTGACGGAAACAACCCTTCTAGCGTAAGCCTCGGAAACGTTGCCTAAAATCGCGACGTCGCTTGGAACCCGTAGCCCGAACTTGATATTCACCTCCATCACCCCCTGGTCCGGAATTGCAATCCACATCAGCATCCAAAATCAACGATGTGGATGACAGCGGTCTTTGCAAAGTCGGCATGGTTCCGAGTTCGATATCCCCACCGAACAGATCAACGAGCTTCTCAAAGAATGCACACTCTCCCCCGGCTTCCAGTCATTACGCGTGGGCCCAAGACTGACAGTCAAGGACAAGAGTGGTCAGGTCTGTCGGCTTCAACAAGCCATACTTGCATTGGAACGTGCCTTCACTCATCAGTTCCTTGAACTTGAATGCCAGCCGAGATCTCCACCCCTTTGCTAGTGGTATTATGAAGGTCTCGACGAAAAACGAGTTGTCATCAATGATCGAGGAAGAATGGCCATTATGAACGACACCTGCAGCCTGAGGCTGCATCCAACCACTGAGAGATCCACCGTGATTGTAAGGCCTCAGTATTTCCCTCCATAAGATATTTGAGTTTGGATAAACATTGTGAGGTACGACTGCGTGCCGGAGATGCTGATGGTAGCGAACCGGAGGAACGTGGGCATGAGATCGACACTACCGCCTGATGGTTGGGTGTTGTCAGGATAGCAAGGATGTATGGAAAGTACTGACCTTCCTGAAGTATTTGTCCAGAGTGAATCCCGTCTCATCGCGTAAGGCTTTGGAGTGTCAATCAACGTTGAAGCTGAGGTCGGTACTGGCAGGAAGTTGATGGCAATGTGAAGCGGTATCGACTAAGTCATTGCCCTTGCGTCTCCTGTGACAGCGCTCAGATCGGCCTTGCTGATGACGTTGGATCCCAGGTAATTTTTGGCATCGCTCGATGGGGTGAGCGGGTTGGCGTAACGATTGTGGATTCTTATTAAGGGATTCCCCATCACGCGCTTCTGGTGACAACGTGACCTCGGGCGGCCCGGGCTATCCCGTGACCACCTTTTTTGAAGGCAGCGGCAAGTTAGCCAAATAAATCGATTCATTGAATCATCCATTCATTCAAGGAGGTCGTTGATCTTCTGGTGATAATAGATGACGGTCAGTAAATTTTCCGCCTCATTTATAAGATTCACAGGGGAAAAACGCACAATCTCATGGACGGCCGACCACCCACAAACCCTGTTTGCACATGCATGCCACTGCAATCGGGTTGGCCGAAGATGATGAGACAGAGAGAACCCTAGGGTAGTGCGAATTCTGGATGAATCCTGGGAACTGGTCGATCTACGTTTCGCCCGGCGGCACCCGCGAGACTATTCTCGGCCAACGTTGTGCGGCGCGCCGCCGGAGTGTCTCGCAACCTACTCCGAGTCCGCAGCCCAAATGCATCCGTCCGATCTGGCCGTCGCGCGGATGCGCAACACAGGTCCCGAATTCTGCTCATTTCATTTCCATGGGTTTACCACAAGTGCCAATCTGCAGTGACACTTCTATGCCCAGTTTGAAACGAGGGTCCATTGATCACTTGAGGAGTCATTTTCTGAACCCGAGAAGCCCGATCACAGCACAGGGATGGGGATTACCATACGGATACTGGAAGGTGGACCTCGCGAATAGAACTCGGGCCTACCGGTACTCCCCGTTGACTATTGTGCAACACCACCAACTTACGAAACGTCCTGTGCTTTTGATGATCATGATGCCTCTTTCAACATTGCATCCATTTACACCATACCATATATGTATGATTGTGGCCGGATGCCTCCATGCGGTAAGGTGCAATGATCAATTGCTATGCTGGCAGATGGAGTTGATTGTGAGGAACTTCCCGAGTGGCCTAAGAACGCACAAAACTGACAGACCTTCCTGGTCCGCACTCGAACTTCCGTGGCTTAGATCACCCATATCTTCCTTCCGAAGGTTGTCACTGTGGACCCACGAATACCCTTGTCCGGGTCATCGCGATCGATCATCGGGCCCGTTCGTCAGAATGTTGAAGTGTAAAACCCGTGCTGACGGAAGAGTTTTGACCGAGTGTTTGCCGAGTGACGTCACCCTGCCAGGCTGATAAAACCTGTGAGTCAACAACTCGCATCCTCAGCAGTACTTATCGACACCTCAACAACTTTTGGTGCTCAAAAACATCTCATTCTGCTCGCCTTGATCGTCTGCATTCCAGGTTTTAGCTGTCGATTTAGGTTTGTTGCACACATGCTCCTTGCCGCCTCTCACGCTTGATGCGATAGCCACGACCTTATGTTCTGGTGGAAAAGTCCCAAACGCACCAAGAATTCCCCCGGTTGACATATTGTCAGTCATCCACCACGGACACCGTTTGTGTGTGGGGGGAGGGGGGGACAGACCACGAGGGAGCATATGTTCTCATTCATGGGCAAGCGACATGGTTCTCGAACAATCGGATGTAAGACGTACCTTGGCTAGCCAAGCTACGCTTGGACACCTATGATCAACGACAACTTGGGCTATTTTCTGGAAGGAGGGACGGAGCTTTACATGAGTGCTTTTCCTCGCCGTCGGAATTTGAGTAGGCTAGCTAGGTTGTGACCTCTTCGACATTGAACACAATGTTTCAAAGGTCTAGGACAAAGTTGCCCCACTGAGACATTCATACGTGTAACTAAACGAATCAGTCAGAACGCCTCAAATAACCAAATTCAGGGTAATCAACCAATCCATTACAAGAACTGACCAGGCCGACCGGCGGTGAGACATGCCCCTTTACATGCTGCTAGCTTGACAGGGTCCGCTGGAACCTAGGGTGTGTCCGATATTGTGAAACCCGTGACTCGAACCAACGAGGACGGAATGTCGAGCGTAAGTACACAGCTATTTTGTTTGGCATCTTGGGGGAAGATGTCATTGAAGCTGTGGCTGGTTGGCGAACCAGATACGCCGTCATGTCGTTTAGGTGGGCGATATATGACGCGCGTGATCTTATGCGGAGGCACCACGCGGGAGTGAGCGGTACCAATAGGCACATTTAGAATTGATGGGATCGG
>JBBPSD010000832.1:0-15298 GCA_038093415.1 Xerocomellus chrysenteron | reverse complement strand
CGTCCGCTGTCCCGCGCTTGCGCCGTCCGTACTGACCCATCTCGCCTGCAGTCAGCGGTGTCGTGTCGACTCGTTTCGAGTCGCGGCGTGCGCCGCTCATTGCGCCGTCCTTACCACCTGGTTTCCCATCCATCTCATCGCCTTCGCCATCGCTCCAGCGCTCCAGATCGTCCTCGACGTCTCCCAGTCCATCTCGCTCGCCTAACCGGCCTCCTGGCCCTCTATCTCGACTTGGCGGGTTCGCATCGCCGCCGCGCTCGTTCTTCTCGCATCTGGGACGTATCCAGTCGTATTCGGCTCGGTCTACAACCTTATCGCGGTCCCGAACGCCCTCGATTCCTCTCGACTCCTTTGGTCGCCCAAATGACCTCCTGGTGGCCTATCTCGACTCGGCGCGTTCGTACCGCCGCCGACATCGCTCGTAACGCCTCTGGGACCTTCCTGGGTGCTGTGGACACCGTCTGGTACAGCGGTTTCGCCGTTCGGCTCGTCTGGCTCCTCTCCAGGTCTACCTGGTGAGTCCTTCTGGCTGATTCCTTCCGAGCGTTTGCTGACTTGTTTCGACGTGTTCTGCAGTTTCATCGGCCGCTCTCCGTCGTCCTCGAGCCGTCCTGACGCTGGTGATGCGTCCGCTTCGTCTCCCGGCGTGCCTAGCTCGTCCTGAGCTCTACCAGGTGAGGTTTCCTCAACCCTTCTTCTCGAGCGTCCTGGGACTTGTTCTAACGCGTCCTGTGCTGTCTTAGGTCGGTTCCTAGGGTCTTCGTCACCCTTCGGCGCTCCTGACGCGTCCGTTTCGGCTCTGGTAGGTGCGTCGTCGCAGCTCGCACGACTTCCCTTCTCCCCCTCGAGCTCGACACTCGGGGGTTTGTTCTGTCGCTGCCCGCGTTCGTCGGGTGTGAGGACTGGTGGAGGAGGCTCTGGGGATGGTCCAGGCACGTCTTCATCGTCCTGTGAGGTGCGCTGATTGTTTTCTTCGTCAGCTTCCGTGCTCGATCGCTCATGCGTCGTCGCACTCCATCTCTCCCCCTCGACCGACGTTCCTCGTCGCGCTCCGGCACTCTCCACCTCGACCTCAGCGTCTCGGCGCGTCTCGGCAACCTCCCCATCGACCTCTGCGTCCGCGTCTTCGTGCGCGGCGCGTTCGATTCGTTCGACTTCGCCGGTCTCGCCGCCTGGCTCGACCTGCACGTCTGCGGGGTTCCTGGCCTCGTTGGGTGGTTCGTCGGGCCTCCTAGGTCGACATTCTTTGTCGCCGTCGTCGCCCGGACTCTCCTCGACGCCTCTTGTAACAAACTCGTCGCCGTACGACAAATCGTCACGGCCGACCTTTCCCGATTATCTTTCCTTATGTACAATGCCTCATGTTAACCTCATGTACATCCGTCACAGCCCCCGCGATTCTGTATAAAGAGAGGTAGATACTCGATGTAATCCCTCAGTTGTCCTCGAACAGAGAATTCTTAGACCGGTTCTATTCCGTGAAAAGATCTACTCGACGAGCTATGACTACAACGTGTGACCGTTTTAACTACGAAACGCCACATATTTTGAACCTCTTACTCCACTCTCTGCTTCTCGCGCCCATCGCCCCCTTCTACTCGTAACCACTCTCGACGACGACAACGCGAACCGCTACGGTCTGATCACCCGTACGTCCCTCGTTTGTTCGCCGTCATACTGATATGTCCCAGACTATTACCAATCGAATTACCCGGAGCATGAAGCTCCACCAAGCCCCCGAATCGCCAGACTCGATGTCCAGGCACTTGGGGCACGAAGGCAAGTCCGGCGAGACCGTTCGGTCACCGGCAGTTCCAGCTCGCAAGAGCCTTTGGGGCCTTGCTAGTTCGACGAAAGGAGCCTCGGGCCACGACGATGAGAGAGCCGTCGTAAATGTCGAACGTGAGCTAGGGAGCACGCTGGTCGAAGGCGGTGCCCCACCCAAGGCTGAGGATGACGTTGTACGCACCACAGGCAGTCGGGTAGACGACGACGGGTTCACTATACCCAAGTCCCCTGCCAAAGTGGTGGTTCACGAGCCGCCTAGTGACATTGGCAGCACGAATAGGTATTCTCCCCTCACACCTGTGGATTATGATGAGGACGACGGCACCGTCCGACTCAAAAAGGAACCTGTTTCCCCGAGCATACAGTGGGATGACGTCGTAGTGAGCGAGGAGTCTGGCCTGGATAAAGTATCAGCAGACTGGCTCACCAAACCACTCAGGGCTACCTCTCCTGCTCGATACACAGCTGACGAGAAACGGAAGGCACCAATTCGTGTCCATGACGAGCTCGACAGGGAGCTAGCTACTTCCTTGCTGTATGCTAGTGACGACTATTCAGATGCCCCTCTTATAAAAGACACGGTCGTGAAAAAGAAGGATTATACAGCTCACAACTTGAAGCAGCATCAAACTAGTCATCAACGACTGGCCTCCGAGCCAATGAAGCACACCGATCGTGCACGCTCCGTCTTCCCGCGCGGCAGCACGGTCCTGAGGGCAATGCGTGGGGACAGCGATGACGAGCCGAGCAAGTTGTTCAGCCCTGATAGCAAGAAAGAGAAAAACAATAAGGGAAAGAAACGTAATGGTAAACGAGACACAGCACCTGTGAGACGGCCGATTGCCCCAGATGACTCATCGGATTCATCAGATTCATCGGATTCATCAGATTCATCGGATTCATCGGATTCATCTGATACGGGCTCGTCAGAGTCTGACTCGTCGTTTGGGTCTGACTTCATGAACGAGGAACCATCCTCTGTCCTGACAGACGATTCAGACCACACTAAAGCTCGTAAACGAGAACGGAAGCGACGATACCGAGCAAAGCTGAACAAGTTGAAGTATCAGCAATCGTTCTTGAAGGAGGACCCACCATTCACTTACAAAGGCGAGATCCAGGTGACATTGTTCAAGAAATGGTGTCGTGAAGTGCGCGACTGGGTTCGTCGAGCGCGACTTAGCCGAAAGAAGGCAATACGTGTTGCCGGCAAGTACCTCGACGGCCGAGCCTATCGGTTCTATGAACGAAATGTCCTTGATCTAAGGAAGCAATACTCACTCACCGAGTTCTTTGAAGACCTCTTCGACTACGTTTTCCCGGCCGACTTTAGGATGCAACAGCGTGATAAGCTTGATGCCTGCAAGCAGGATGGACGACCGGTCCTGGACTTCCTGCGTCGTCTGCAGGAGATCGCAGACACGATCGGGGACATAAGTGAACGCAATGTGGCCTTGGCATTCTGGCGCCGCTGTCAACCATACTTACGAGCAGAACTCACCCGGAATGGATATGATGCGACAGCTATCTCGGTTGTCACCCTCGAGTCAGAATGTCTCAGATATGAAAAGGCTCACCGAATCATCCAAGAAGACCAGAATCGGCGATACCCAGATAACATGAATAAACGTCAGCAACGCAAACAACGTTATGGCGACGATAGCGCTGGCACCTCCTCAGCTGCTGTCACCCCAACAGTCACAGTGAAGCCCACAGGCAAGGGAGCCACAATAAACTCCAGCAACAACCGTAACCAGGCATTTGGAGACAATAAGCAGCGCAACACTGACAAAGAGCGCCGCAAACAGCTTCGCGAAGAAGGAAAGTGCTTTACCTGCGAAGGCACCGACCATATCGAACGCAACTGCCCACAGCGGCAAAAACGCAAACAGCAACGACCCCAGGGTCATAACAATACACTACGTCTCAGTGCTCTCGGGTTAGCCTCTCCAACTGAAGTCCGTCTTGCTGCGATGCAGGAAGGGACAGACCTTGGTCTTTTCTCCATTGGTTTCGTCAAATCAGAAACACCTGAACTGTGCCTCGCGAAACAACAGGTACTTATCGCTCGAGCATTATCACAATTACGTGCGGCTGTTCCTCTCACACTCGATAAACAAGTTGATCCTGCCAACTCCCCACTTCGATCGGACCGCTTTGAGCTCATTGGGTACGTTGATGAGAACTCTGCCTGGCTTGTGGACCACTTCACCCTGGATAGGCACCTTCTGGACCTTAGTGTTCTAATGGACTCAAACTTTGACATTGTCCACTGGCTCCACCTGCGCAAAACGGAAGTATACGACCAACTGCTCTTTGACCGACGAGACACCCACGACAGCGACAGCTCTGCAACTACTCTAAATAACTCCGTTGACCTCCCGGATCTCACTGATCGCGAGATTGATGGCAACAGTGACCATACGGCCGACCCTGCCCCTGTACCACTAAGGTCCGCCCTTTTGCTGAGTGTTAACAGTCGCATTCGCAATACCTTTGGTACGTTATGGTGCGGGTCGCTCAATCCCCAAACGACTGAACACAATGCAGGACGGGTCAAGGGCAGAGACCGAGTCATCCTGAAACCAACTATTGTCGCTGTACAAATAAATGGTCAGCCTTGTCGGGCGTTGCTCGACTCCGGGTCACTCTCAGACTTCATTTCTACTACCCTGGTCGATCAGCTACACCTGCACTGTGATGTGCTTGACAACCCGCTCAACCTCCAGCTGGCTGTATCCGGTTCGCGCAGCAAAGTTAAAGCTACGGTCACGGCTCAAATGGATTACCAGGACATCCATGAGAATCGCACATTTGACGTTATCAATATCGACTCATATGACATGATACTGGGAACACTGTTCTTGTACCAACACCAGGTACTCTTAGGTTTCAATCCTGCCCAGGTTACGGTGCGTAGCAGCCAATCCCTACCAATTCGTGGTGCTCAAGCATTCACGATAGAATCACGCGCCACTGAAATTATGAAAGATCGGGTTGATTCGTATCGGACAGAACTACGAGACTATGCTAAAGACATCTGTAAGGAGGCAGTGGAGACCCCGTTACCTCCCCTATGTGCAATAAATCATGTCATACCCCTGATCAATGAGCACCAAGTATATGCCTGGCGACCATCCAAATGCCCTGAGCCTTTACGACCGCTGTGGCGAACGAAGCGCGATGATTACCTCAAGACGAACCGATGGCAATTCCACAGTGGCACCAATGCTGTGCCCATGCTAATGCTGAAGAAGCCTTCTAAAGACGGAGCACTGCGTTTGCAGACCGTCGTCGATACTTGCGAACGGAACAAGAATACCCGTAAGCTTGCCTCACCCTTACCCGACATTGAGACGATCCTTCGTAATGTTGTCACACATCCTTACCGCACCTTGCTTGATGGGAAAGACGCCTATGAACAGATTCGGGTAACACCTGAAGATGTTCCTAAAACCCTCTTCACCACACCTGATGGTACAATGGTCAGCCACATCATGCAGATTGGTGATTGCAATGCTGGTGCGACGTACCAGTCGCTTATGAATCACATATTCGCTTCTTACATAGGTGTGTTCATGGATGTTTACCTGGATGACATCGTGGTCTATTCAGACACAGCCGAAGAACATGTGAAGCACATCAAAATGGTGATTGACACTTTACGCACCAATAAGTTTTACCTGAGTGAGCATAAGCTCCAATTCTTCATGGAGGAACTTCGCATATTGGGCCATGTTATTGATCACGAGGGGATACGGATGGACCCTGATAAGGTCGACAAAATACAAAATTGGAAAACACCTACCAGAAAGGAGCTTCTCACATCATTTATTGGTGCAGTCGGGTACCTGGCACCTGGGTGTGAGGGCGTACGGATACCTCTTGGCGTCCTCTCAAAGCGTGCAGCCAAGGGAACACCATGGGATTGGACACCAACAGACCAACGGGCCTTCGATCAGGTCAAACACATAGTCAGCATGTGGAGGGATACACACCAGAAAACTCTTGACTACTCACCAGGAAGTGCACCAATCAACGTGTCCTGCGACGCAAGCTTCACTGGTGTGAGTGGTGTACTTTGGCAGGGTAAAACAATGGAGTCGGGAACAGTGGTCGCATTCTGGTCCGGGAAGTTCAATCCCGCTCAGCAGAACTATCCGGTGCACGAACAAGAACTGTTAGCCATCGTCGAATGCCTCAGACGTTTCGAGCATCTACTGCAGGGAACTCAGTTTCGAGTTTTCACTGATCACAAGGGGCTTGAATGGATCAAGACCCAGCGGAAGCTCTTGCCGCGGCAAGCTCGATGGCTGGAGACAATCAGTGACTTCGACTTTGAGATAGTACACATACCTGGTGCAGTCAATGTCCTGGCTGACGCACTGAGTCGAATGTACTCGAATGAACCTAAAGGCACTGTGTGCTCGGCAAGCGAATACGTCGACGCTGAAGAAGAGCACTCACCATCCAGCGAGCTGCTTAATCTGGTAACAACCCCGCTATATGCAGGCCAGATCGTCTTCTTCAGTGCCACCCGGACTGAGGAACTGCGCCGAGCTGCAGCACGAGATGCATTCCCTAATGTCAAACGAGTGTTGCTCAAGGTTCGCGACCCTGTGCAGACACTGGAGGGCGGGAGTAGAACCAGGAATGACGACATTACAAACTCACCTGACATCGCTGATGACCCATCTAGCAGCATGGGTGCTGTAGTCAACACGCCACCTGACAGCGTCAGTACCCCATCTGGACATGACCTCATTGTGCCTGTGCCTAGTACAGACCCGGAACCTGAAGTCATTGACATCCTCGAAAACTGCCCAACCCTACTGGATGTTGCAGCCATGGGCGACCCGTCTGTCGACATACACCGAAGCCTGACCAACCGATACAATGAGGACTCGTTCTTCAAAGACATGCTGACTCACCCGAAAAACTACAAGAACTTCGAAGTAAGCAATGGATTGGTGTTCCTCCAAGATAACGGGCGACGAGTCCTGTGCATACCCAACATCAAGGCTGGTGAACGAAGAGTACGAGAGATTTTGATATCTCATGCACACTCAATACTAGCACACCTCGGACCACTGAAAACGATCAGCTACCTAAGAGAAAATGTATGGTGGAAGGGCCTCAACTCCGACGTTGAGGATTTCTGTCGATCGTGCTCAGTATGTCAGACCACAAAGCCTACCAATCATGCTGCCTATGGATTGCTGGAAACCCTGCAAGTACCAACTTACCCATGGGAAACAATAGGAATTGACTTCGTTGGACCCTTGCCCGAATCTAAAACAATTTCAGGCACATTTGACATGATCATGGTGATCATTGACCACCTGACGTCAATGGTCCACCTAGTACCAATGAAACAGACTTACCGCGCTAGAGACATTGCCGAAATTATGTTCGACCGGGTGTATCAATTACATGGAATGCCTGCCAATATCGTAAACGATTGAGACTCATTGTTCACGAGCACCTTCTGGAAAAAGATAAATGAACTCACTGGCACTGAACTCAGGATGTCGTCTGCATTCCATCCACAGACTGACGGCGCCACGGAACGTGCAAACCGAACGATCACCCAGATGTTGTGGCAATGCGTATTGCCTAATCAGCATGACTGGGCTTCAAAAATACCTGCCATTGAGTTCGCGCTCAACACCGCACGATCGGAAACCACTGGCTTCGCCCCATTCTTCCTAAACTACGGCCGTCTACCAAGGTCAATGATATGGAATTCTGACTCGGAATACCCCGGAGTAAGGATCTTCGCACAACGAATGAAGGACGCCATTATGCGAGCTCACAACGCTATCATTTCAGCTAGAGTAAAACAAACTCAGGTAGCTAATAGGAAATGCAAAGAGGCCCCATTCGCGAAAGGGGATCTCGTTTACCTGTCGACATCACATATCACCTTGCCCAAAGGACGTGCCCGGAAACTGGCCCCAAAGTTTATCGGGCCCTTCAAAATACTTGAAGACTATAGGAACAACTCGTTCTGTCTAGACCTGCCATCGGAACTAAGACAGCGAGGCGTGCATCCCGTGTTCCATGCTAACTTACTATGGATACATGTACCAAACGATGACAGACGATTTCCCGGGCGACAAATACCCCAAATAATCGGAATCGGGAGGTCCGAGGATCTGTCCGTCGACAAGATCCTGCGACACCACGGAAAGGGACGAGACTCCCTCTTCGAACTACGATACACCACCGGTGACACAATCTGGCTACCGCACTATGAGGTATCCAGTCTGGAAGCCTTAAACCAGTACCTAGAGGCCCAGAATGTCAAAAACACCGACGAATTGCCAAAACGGGTAAGCCGTGTCGAGGAGTTCTCCCTCTTCATGATTAACCCACAGCAACACAAGCATTGCAGGGACGCAATGACGTTCATTGATCGACTACCTCAGCTACTTGGAGAAATGGATACACGAGGACGGTCGCGTACTACCGCCAATACCCGGTCAGAACCCCGCTTGAGGTATAAAGGACAAGGATCGAAGACCCAGTCAACACACTGGTGAACCACCCACGGATTGACCAGACCAATGTCACACTATACCGCTCTCCGTCTTTCACAATTTCGTGCCGTCGCCCAGTCCATCCGCGACGGATCATTCGATCCGATCCATGACTCCCCACCACCAGGCTATGTCCGGTTCTGCCACGAAAATAGCAGCAACCCCAACCACAATCTATGCTACCCGTTCCCACCCATGCACTTTGGTCGCGCCCACCATGACCGTAACCGAAAGCCCACTAGGCGTGGAGGGCGCAATGGTAACTCAGCCGCGAATCTCATTTTCAAACGATTCAAGGCAGACACTGCCGAAAGTAGGTATAACCATGGGAGCACTCCACGCGCCGGAACTCACCATTCACCAGAAAACTTGCTCGCCCGACAAGAACGCCTCAACAAAGTACCTCAATGGTTTAACAACCGTACCCGTGACTACAGGAACAAGTGCCGTCACCAGCCGTATCCCACCAGCAATCATAACTACGACCTCGACAACCTCATGTTCACCCCTCCTCCCGTCACTGCCTCTGTCTCTGACTTGGCTCTCCACGAGCAAGTTCATGTTCACACGCCATTCGACGCCCTAACCAACCATGGACCAGCCACTGATGACGCAATCCTTCGCGAACTGGACCTCAGCAGGCTTGAACTTACCCCCAATGACACCATGGCCAGCGGTTCGGCAATTGACACAACCGTCGACGCAACCATGGGTACCCGCGCTCGCACCTTTAACACTCTCGTTATCACACTCGTACTGATCATCTTACTTCTTCTAGCTCAGGTATCGGTCCTCACTGATCGAAACAACGCCTCATGCCCAAAATAGTCTTCTCGATGAAGACTAGGAGGGCGAATGTAACAAACTCGTCGCCATACGACAAATCATCACGGCCGACCTTTCCCGATTATCTTTCCTTATGTACCATGCCTCATGTTAACCTCATGTACATCTGTCACAGCCCCCACGATTCTGTATAAAGAGAGGTAGATACTCGATGTAATCCCTCAGTTGTCCTCGAACAGAGAATTCTTAGACCGGTTCTATTCTGTGAAAAGATCTACTCGACGAGCTACGACTACAACGTGTGACCGTTTTAACTACGAAACGCCACACCTCTCGATGTCTCTGGTGTGGCCACCTCGACCCTCTCCGCACCGCCTTGCTCCCTCGTGCTCTCCGCATCGTCAGGCGGCTCTGCAGGCTCGTCTGGGTGACGCGTGTCGTTATCTGCCGCGTCCACAGGGTCTCTTGACGGCGTCGTCTCAGCGTCTGAGTGGTCGCGCGACGTGCTCCGTGCACTCGCGCTGGTTGTTGTTGTGTCTCCAGGGTCACTCGACGGTCTCGTTGGGTCCGTCGTCTCGGCATACTTGTCTGGGTAGTCGCACGACATGCTCGATGCACTCGTGTCGGTCGTCTCGGTGGTCTCATCTTCGGACGTCTCCACCCGACTGGTTTCATCGTCGACGTGCTCGTGCGCTCGACTTTCTTCGTCGTTCGTCTCCCCACCCTCAACCTCGTCACCCGTCGCCAGCTCGTGGCTCGCAGCCACATGGTGGACCTCACCGCTCGATGCATCTTCGCTCGGCAGCGTCCTATCTTGCGACGTGGGTTTCGACTCTCGTCATGGTGGTTCCGGCTTGACTGCTGGTCCCGGCGACCTGTCCGCTGGCTCTGTCGGCCCAGCGCTCATCGTGTTCGGGTTGATGGTGTCAACGGTCTTCTCGTTGACCTGCCGACCTGCCATTGGGCTGCTCGCTGGGGTCACGAGGCCTACGCCGTCAGCACTTTGGTCCATGGTCTCCATGCCCGGTCCACTTGCTGCGACTGCGCCTTCTTCAACTCTCCCGCGCGGCTTCTCACCCTTCTTGGCACCCACTCGTCTCTGCCTTGTTCCTACTCATCCTTGGTCCGATGTCTTGGGTTCACGTTCGCGATGTGTCCCGTTACTTGGTAAGCTTTCCCGTTTTCTTCCCGACCTGTTCCTGACTCCATCACTGGCACGCGCAGCCACCGGCGTGGTGTCGTTATGCTGCGGGTCATGTACTGTAGTCGTAGCAGTAACTTTCTTCTCGAATAAAGCTTGTAGAGTCTTGAAGACTTCGTGAGCTGTCATTGACAGGCTAAGGTGGTCGTGGACAGTGGGTGGGGTAGTCGTAATGACCAGGTACTGTGCTTCCGTGTCGTCGCGCATCCACGCGGCTGTGCGCCGCGGGTTCCAAGGCTCGTTTGGCTTCGTTTTGGTGCCATCGAGTAGTCCAAGTAAGTCTTGTGCCTCCCATCACACAAAGCACGGAAAAGTTATATACTGTACCCCTTATATGGTACAAAAGTTGTCTAAATCATATAATGGATTATAAAGGTCAGCACAAAGGACAATCTCTGTCGTGCTGGTGCCAATGGGTGAGAAGTGTAATTTCGCTAAGGGTCTGCCATCTTTGTCAGCACACTATATATCTGCCATGCACAAGCATAATATAGACATATTATATGTACATGATTGTCGGGAATATATTTGGCAGTGAGACTTAAGCACCTTCAACAGCTGGGTGAGTTTGCCCGCCAACAGATCTCAAGGTCAGTCACGTCTCGCAGAAGAACAAATTCCATGTTTGTTGGGGAGATATTTCCTAATGAGACTCAAGCACCTTCGACAGATAGGTTAGTTTGTCTGTTAATAAATCCCCAAGTTCGTTGCATTGCACCGCCAAGCAATATTTGGAAGGATTGCTCACTCTTCACTATCCTGGCATCACCACTCATTCACATCTGGATGGTGCTCATCGAGAATATCAATTACCATGTAACTACTACTCAGTAATCATACAAATTATGACTCTATGCCCCCTGGCCCATTGGTGTGATGCCTCTTGAAAGAGGCTGTCACAGAGGTACTGCTGGACTCCTGGGGGGCATAGTTCAAGACAGCGGCACGTCCAAAAATCATACTGTCGTGAAAGTAAGCTGGGACATCTGTGACGAGAATGGTTTCCATACAGATTCCACCACAGTAAGAGGTCATCAACAAACATTTTGTCTGCTGGATCCTCCGTCCCTTCGAACCATCCGACAATGTTGTGGTAAAAGGCAGCGTGGTCGAAGAGACCATCGACAAGCCTCCACGTGCCGCAGCTGGATAAAGCAAATCAGAGCTGAAGTTGTAAGTAAAGGATTCTTTGCCTCTGTAGCATTGTGGACCTTACTTGCACTGCCATGTATGCGATTGCCCTGGGCTCCACTGATCCCATCGCAGCCAGGCCAGCCACGTTCGTTCGTGTGCGCCTTTCACCATGGTGCTGTTTACTAGGGACAAGAGAGTTGGGGGGTTCGTCCTCTTCATCGGCAGAACTTGGGGACGTGAAAATAGCTTTGAAGGCCTATTGCGCACTGAGTCAGCCAGGGGGATTTCGGCGGACATGAACGTGCTCACCCGAACAAGCATCGGTCCCTTGAACAGTCCTTTGGTAGGCTCGTCTGGATGGTATGTGTGCTCCTCATAAAGGAATCGCGGCCACATGTTCGCCGTTACGAGGTATTTCGGGTCCCAGTCTCATATCTTGTTGCAGTGTCTAGTTCATGGGACAAATACAGTTAGATAACAATAATAGGTACATGCACACTTACTCAGATTTATCCCAGTCGTAATCAACGGGACAGATGAGGCGAGCCGTGCTATCATTATGGAAGCCACGGCCAGCCTTGTTAGAAGGGGAGAGACAAGGTTCGGGGGTCTCCTTTTCAGTCAGCCATGACACAACTCTGGTCTTGAGAAGAGCAGCGTCGTCTCCTCGTGCACTGTCAGCTCCTTCAGAGAGCTTGGGACCACAATCAGCTAACTGCATGCCCCCACAAACCCGACGAAGATTCACCTGTTTGACAACTATGTCCAACGTACCGATATTAGCAGGATTCGTGATCCACTGCCTAAATTGAGTAAGCGGGCAATTAAATGCTCGTAAGTTTTAAACAGCCATTTCTCCCTAAGTGTTATGTCAGTCCTTTGGAGCAGTGTATAATTAGTAAGGCTGACCAGGGTGTACACTGTGTATCTGTCCTTCCTGGGGATCATCATCGAGCTGCTTCGTCAACTGAATCCTGGATATTGTCGGTGAGGGTCACCAGTCTCCTGATAGCTCTACCTTGTTGGCACCAGGATCTGCTGCACGTGAATTGCAGTGTGTATATGTCTGAAGTGCGCCCAAAGGGTGCTTACCGGTTTGTCGTTCTTCGTGTCCCAGTCTCCAATACGCAAAGTGGGCCACTTTGTTGCTCGTGTGTCACCTGTGGCACAGTAGAGCCAGTGGTGTCTCTGACCACGGCAACACCATCTTGGTTAGCACGAGACATGATGTTTGCAATTAAGAGACTGTGGGTTGTATCAAATTGCTCCATGAGAAATCGCATACCTTTAAACCAGCACCCGGTCACTGATAACCGCCGTCAGTTACCAGCAAGGCCACTAAAATCGGTTACCATGAGACGAGCGACATACATCTGGAAGGAATGTTGAGAAATGTACACCAGGAGGGCCTGTGGCCGGATTATTTTCTAGAAGCGACATACGACCACAAAAAAAGGATTAAAAAAAAGGGTTCTGGGAGGGCTGCAGCCGGAGAAGTGCTGGGAGAGGACCCTTATTTGCTTTGTCACCTGAATCCGGGAGGCATGGCGCACGAGAATGCAATGATCAGCAGGCGACGGCAATGATGTAGCTAGCAAAAATGACGTTAGTAGCTCGCAGGGAAAAATGAGGCTGTTACATGGGTTCGGACGGGCCACAAAGTGCCCGAAAGGTAACACCGACAACTTGTATTGGATGAGTGTCTAGAATGCAATGATTGCATTAATGGCTTGCAGATAACAAAGGAATGTTGGAGAATTAACTAACCGTGGATGGAAAAAAAGTCGTTCGAACTTAGTCAAGCTGGCCACATAGATGGGCTAGCTCAGGGGGTGCATTCCACCAATACTATCAGACCAGTTGAATCAGAGTAGGCAAATATTATAAGTATGCCATATTGACTTTGGGGAGATGCACCTTGTATTTCCCGGTTGTGACCCATCCATCCTTCACTATGTGCCTCCAATTCCCCCGATTCCCGGTCAAGCTCCAGTGGGAGATTGTTCTTTGGCTCAAAGACATACCTGGTGTTCACAGCCTGAGCCGCTATGCTCTCATGTCGAAGAACTTTTATAAGTGGTCAGTTGAATTCAATACATCCCAGAGGCATGTGTCCACTCACCCTGCGCAAGGCTGCTGTTACAGTTTGTCTCCTCTCTCATGGTATCTTTCTTCTTTCTTTCTTTCACCATACTCATTTGCTCTTCAGTATGTGTTCCTACGATTGGATTCATTGCTTGATCCTCCTTAGCTCGATCAACTCTTCTCTTATCGAACTCTAATCCCATGCCGTTCTATTTCTATTACTACCGGATGGGATATTACCTAGGTGACTCATTTGTGCTTACTCTTATCTGTGGACAGCTTCGCCTTCTGTCCAATTCTCTCGCATCGGACACGTATTCCTTATTACTCATCTGATTCCTTCTTATTCTATGGAGTTCTACGCTTACGCATCCCTTAGTATAAGTAGCCGCTGCCTGTACTGTAGTACTCATTCTTGTTCTACGCAATTCAGCATATTCTTGAGTCCTTGAGCAATCGGCTTAAGACCTTCGAACCTCTGAACCTTCGACCCAATCGTCTCTGGTTATTTTAAGGACGTAGCGTCTCTTCGTGAGTACCTCCCTTGAGACGACCTGGTTTCGCTATGACCTACAAGAGTACGTCTCGCGTAACAGCTGCTGCCTTATTTGTACCCCAGAGTGCGCCTCACAGACACAGAGATGGCGGCCGAATTTGTGGACTTCGTGCTTGAGCGGGGTAGGCCCAGAAACGTACAGGAGCTGCACATAGGGCAACTTGTCGATGCCGTCCAAGCTGCAGATGGTATCTCCGAATGTCGCAACATCACCGCACTCACCATATGTTTCCCATTTTGGCCTACTGCTCCTGCCAACCACGACCTTCTCCGGCCGCTCGAGAACTTGCACAATCTAAAATCTTTGTCCATAGCACTAGTCATGCTGACGGATGAGACGGAGATCGACCTATCCAAATTTCAAATGTTCCATCAGCTCACGCATCTTCATCTCATTGCATCGGCCGCTGCCTGTGAAATCATACCTGAAGGTCTGTCAAGGCTTCCAAACCTCACACACCTATCGCTTCACTGGTTCCAGAGTGGAGACTGCATTACTTGTCTCCGACGGTTCCTGGCACGCCCTTCCAGTCGTATACTCGTCCTCTGGGTTCCAGGTATAACCTTGCCGGAGAAACTAGAGAGGAGGTTAGTGGAACATAACTTGGTGAACTGCCGAGTCGTCTTGTTCGTACACGAGCGGTATAATGAGTACATGAGGAAAGGGAATGGAGGATTCTGGCAATATGCAGAACGACTGGTCGCTTGGAGGATTGCGAAGAATAGTAAGTGCAACTTACCAGCAGTTGAGCATGGAGAGCTAATGCCTTGCTAGCTGACCCTTTCGCGACTAACAAATTGATCGAAATCCCAGTGTGGGATAAGTTATTGAGGGGCGGTAACCTGCACCAACCTAGTTTGATGCAAGGATCATGATTCCATACAGACAATTGACCTGAGTTTTGAGGTTTCACCACCTTCCCATGGTCCAAAAGCTTAGCAATTTGAGGGCTAGATAGCCCTTAGTATGGACCACCTCCCCCTATATTTTCTTATTTTTCCATCCACAGGGCGTTGAGACATTAAATGATTTCTCCCACCTCATCTGTGTTGATTGAGTATATTATTTGATTGGACTATTTCCCTAGTATCTTTGTATATACTTAAACTCTAGTCAAGTGCCAGAGAGAGAATCGGTCATGTGACATGGCTGAATCAGCATCAGTCAGCAGAGCACAGCCGGTGCCTGCCAAGCCCAATGCCGAG
>JBBPSD010000831.1:0-15320 GCA_038093415.1 Xerocomellus chrysenteron | reverse complement strand
CTGTCAAAGGTGTTCGATCTTTCCTCGGATTTGCGAACTTCTATCGCAAGTTTATCCCCAACTTCTCCAACGTTGTCGCTCCCCTCAACTTACTCACACGAAAGGATCAGCCATGGGCCTGGACCAGTCTTCAACAACGGGCATTTGATACTCTTAAAACCGCCTTTTCTTCTAGACCTGTCCTATCCATTCCTGACGTCACTCGGCCATTCTCTATTATGACTGACGCCTCCCTATTCGCCGCGGGCGCCATCTTACTCCAAGGCGATACCAATGGAGATCTCCACCCCTGTGCCTACTTCTCTCGTACTTTCCTCCCTGCCGAACGAAACTACGACATCTACGATAGGGAACTCCTCGCGGTCATCCTTGCCCTCACGGAGTGGAGGCAGTATGTTCAGGGTACACCTCACCCTGTTACTATCATCACCGATCACAAGAACCTGTCCTACCTAAAGGACCCCCGCAAACTCTCTCGTCGACAGGCCCGATGGTCCCTTTTCTTACAGGACTTTGACATCGTCTGGAAAGTTCTCCCTGGTGCTAAACTCACTCCCGCCGACGCTCTCTCTTGCTACAACCAGGTCAACACTTCCCTTGACAATGACAACACCTCTATCGTCCCTGAACCCGCCGTAATTAATGCCCTCGACCTCACCCTCGCCCGCCACATTCAGTCATCCTCCTCCGCCGACCCTCTGGTACTCCATGCCATTCAGAACCTCTCTGATAATACACCTCTTTTTCCACGTTCCTCCCTCGCCGACTGGACCTTCGACAATGGACACCTGTACTACAAGCGTCGAATGTACGTACCGCCGTCTGCCCGCTCCTCTCTCCTCCACTCTATCCATTCCTCTCCCCTCTCGGGTCATCTTGGACGCTTTCACACCAAGGCCATCGTTGAACGTGACTTTTGGTGGCCAGGACTTTCCGTCTTCGTCAACAACTTCGTTGCCGGCTGCGCGGTTTGCCAACAGAACAAAGCTCGCACACACCCTGTAACCCCGCCACTCTCTCCCATCAAATCCTCCTCTTCCCTGCCGTTCAAACAGCTCTCCGTTGATCTCATCACTGATTTACCCCTTTCTCGCGGGTACGATTCTCTTATGGTCGTGGTCGACCATGGCCTTACGAAGGGGGTAATCCTAGCCCCTTGTTCAAAGACTATCGACGCAAACGGTATTGCCCAACTCTTTTTTGACTATGTGTTCAAACGCTTCGGACTTCATGATACTCTTATCTCTGACCGAGGACCTCAGTTTGCTTCTGCGTTTGCCAAGGAACTTGCCAGGATCCTCAAATACGACGTTCGACTTTCTACCGCCTACCACCCTCAGACCGATGGACAGACTGAACGAGCTAATCAAGAAGTTGAAACATATCTTCGTATCTTTTGTGCCAATAACCCCCACCAATGGTCCACGCTCCTCACCTCCACCGAATTCCAACATAACTCCGTTCCCCATAGTTCGACCAAAGTTTCTCCCTTCTCTCTTCTCCTCGGATATGACCCTCGTTCTTACCCCCCCCTCGGCAAAACCTTCCTCCCTGCCTTGGAAAGTCGTCTTTTCTTGCTAGACTCCGCAAGAAAGGAAGCCCTTGCAGCACATGAAACCGCCCGACGGATCATGATAGAACGATCCTCTCGAAACTTCTCCCCGTGGAAGGTCGGAGATAAGGTTTGGTTAGAAGCTACTAATCTCCGAATTCCTTACCCCTCTCGGAAACTTGCGCCCAAACGACATGGTCCTTTTGAAATCGCTCAGGTACTATCTCCCCTCGTGTACCGCTTACGCCTTCCCTCCACATGGAAAATCCACGACGTATTCCACGCCACCCTTCTATCTTCTTATCGTCAAACCGAAGCACACGGTCCCTCCTTCTCCCGACCTCCTCCTGACGTGATTGATTCCGAAGAAGAATACGAAGTTGATCACATAGTCTCCCACAAGGGCTCCCCTGGCCGACGACAGTACCTGACCGCATGGAAAGGCTATCCCTCCTCTGAAAATACGTGGGAACCCGAAGTTAATCTCCGTCATGCCCCCACAATTCTACAAGCATATAAACAGGCTTGTGGTATCACTTGAACCTCGTCCCCTCTTCTTTCCTCTCTTCTCTAGGAAGTGGTGTCTCTACGTGAAGTACCCCCCTATTGAATGAACTTTGTTTTATTCCCTGACGAACATGTCTTTTCTCTCGTCCTCAATCTCTTCGTCTTCACTATCTTCTTCTCCGTCTACTTCCCCGCTGCGATCACGACGGGTATATCCTACCTATTTACCCACCTTTGCCGCCCATTCTCTTTACGCCGCCATCCTCGCCAACCCCATTGTCCTCCGCGCCGTAGAAGATCTCCCTCTGTTCCAGGAGGATCTGATCAGCCAGGAGCTAGTGCATCTGTTCCATGATGTCGCTACAGCACAACGTTACCACGCCCTCTCCGCCCCGCAAGATCTGCCCACCGACTTTGGCGTCCCTCTCAGAATGTCTCTAGCCCAACTCCCCGACCGAATTTTATCTATCCTTCACCTTCATGGCTTTCATTCTTTCATCAAACAAATTTCCCCGGCAACTATTTACCCTACCTTCCACCGTGTTTTCCTTTCCATGACCATGGAACATCGTGATCATTACCTCGCCCAATCTGAACTCCCGCCTCATCGAACTCCATCTCCCATCCTGGTTCCCCCACCTCGTTCTCCCACCACGTCCCTACTCGCACGATTGTCGTCCCCTGCCTTGTCCGACACTTCTTCCTCTCTCACAGCCGTTGACCCAGAATACGGCTTAGACGAAGATGCCGTAAACGCCAATCGTTCTTTCATAGTACAACTCGGTAACAATCGTCCTGTCCTCTCTGCTCCAACTTGTCTTCTAAACGTCCCAATCACTCGTCGCCCTGCTTCTGCGTTAACCGAATGCTTTCGGTGCCATGGTGCAGGTCACTATCGTGAAGACTGTCCCCTCTACGTCTGCCCTCACTGCCACACCTCCGCCCCAGGACACCCTCAAACCTCTTGTTCATCTACCCAGTGCGACTTTTGCAGCAGATGGGGACATAGCGCCCGACTTTGTCCCGCACGAATGTGTAACCTATGTGACCGAGGAGCCCACGTCGCTGACGATTGCCCGCTTACTGTTCTTTCCCCTGAACAGGCCACCCATATCTTTGGGGACTCTTCCAACTCGGGATAGGCATTTGCCTCGTGGAGTTCTGATCGAACCTGGGGTTCGATTGTACGAAGGGGGTAATGTTACAGTTTGTCTCCTTTATCATGGTACCTTTCTCTTTTCCTTCTTACATCACACTCATATGCTCTTTGGTATGTTCTCTTATGATTGGACGCATTCTCTAATTCTTCTGAGTTCTTTAAACTCTTCTTTTATCGAACTATAACCCGCGCCGTTCTCGTTCCGTTACTACCGGATGGGATGATACCAGTTGACTCATCTATACTTACGCTTATCTTGGACAGCCTCGTCTTCCGTCCAATTCTTTCGTATCGGACACGTATTCCACATTACTCATTGATTCCTTCTTATTCTATGGAGTTCTACACTTACGTGTCCCCTAGTATAAGTAGGCAGCTGCATGTACTTTAGTTCTCATTCTCGTTCTGCGCAATCTAGCGTATTCTTGAATCCTTAAGCAATTGGCTTAAGACCTCTGCTTCCTTGAACCTCTGCCACTCGACCTTTCGGATTGACTTGAGGACGAAGCGTCTCTTCGTGAGTACCTCCCTTAAGACAATCAGGTTTCGCTCGACCTATCAAGAGTACGTCTCGCGTAACAAAAACCTCTCACGAAGACCTCGACATACAGATTGTATGAAAGGCTGATTGGGATGGCTTGATAGAAGTGATTCGAAATGATCCACATTGATAGGTGTGGAAACCTCAAAGAGCTCAGGATGGGATTGGATAGTTGCAAGGGCCTCAGAGTTCTGAAACTCATGAGGTGATGGTGATGGAAGAGGGTCAGCTGTCTCAGTCCACCTGACCGTCTTGCTACGTACAATGGGGTCAGGCTCCCATATGAACTGGCACCGATACTTCAGAGCGGAGCCAATTTGCTCATTGAGCTTTAGGCTCCGTACCTGGACAGTCAGGCCAGCGATGGGTGCCTCCACATCCACGACGATCACAAACGTGGGCGTAGAGACATTCAGCAGCTGACTTGGAACATTTTCCTTGATTCCAGTTGTGACATTGTTCACAGTGAGAATTGGTGGCTCCTTGACAGTCTGGTTTCTGACCCCGGGAGGAGAAGCTGGTTCCGGGACTTGGACCCACTCCATAGGTGGACAAGAAAATGGTCTGGAGATCGTTGAAGCATGAAAAGTCGCTGAGGCGTATATGCTTTTGGTTGGCAGATCGTAATCAGATGGCTTTGTCGAGCTCAATGACACAGTCATGGAAGGTTGGCTGGATGGAGGCAAAGAGGTCAGAGATGTGGGACTGGTAGGAGATGTACTCAGTGTATTGTTGTGGGAAAACAAAGCTGGTGGCCTCAATCATCTTGTTGAAGGCGATGACCCAATCCTCATGGGATCTAATCGCCTTGGAGACCTTAGGTAACTTGACTGCGGGCTGAAAGAGCTCTCCAAGGTCGTGGCTTTGTTTAGGCTCGATTTCAGTGGAATAATGGGCCCCGAGAACCTTGGCGAGGTCAACAGCCTGGCCCTTGATGATATTAAGCCATTGGTCGGCAGGAAACTCAGGACATCCTGGAGATAAGAGGATTTGGCGAACGACATAGGTTGGGTCACTGGCCCACTCTTCGAGGAGATGAAGAATGAATTGGAGATCCCCGTCAAGCCACCCTCGAACGACTGAAGCTGTTGTCCTCCAAGGGAAGTGTCGCTTGTCGATGGGTGGTCACGATTTTTTGGTTGGAGGGGCTTCGTTGTCATCCGAGATATCAGAGACGGTCACTGATTTGGAGCAGTCTCCAGCTTCACCTGACTCATCGATGTTGTGGGTTTGACCTTGGCCCCGATCCGACTCGCGAGTGGAAGCCGATGGAGTAGATCTCCGGTTCCCTCCTTGTAATCCTGCATCTCGGTTGCCCTGGTTGACCTCGTCAAGCATCGAGACATAGGTGGGGAGGATTTCGTCAATGGTTCATCCCCACTGCTCGATGATAGGGGCGAGGTCTCTTTGTATGGCAAGTAGCGCTGCTGCCTTGGTAAGGGTTCCCCGTCGATAGCACTCAACGATGTCGAGGGCTTGTTGAGTGCTGGTATTCGGGGACCCATCCTCTCGAGAAGAGAGGGTTTGCGACGATCCGGTGGCATTATCAGTCATGAAGGAAATGATGTTTTCAATTGAAAGAAAGGTTGTGACGCAAAGCAGCACTGGCCCTAATGAGACGACAAAGGAGAAGCTACATCAGGAACTTGAGAGAAAAGACAAGCTATTCATACCACGCACCTAGCGAGACGACGGGAGAAGCTCAGGAGAGGGGAGGCCCTCTGTGACCGTCATCTCACTAAATGCCATGACATAGACGTCACAATAGAGTGACGCTGACTCAAGGGCCACAGGTGACTCCCGAGTGCGGCGAGATGGCCCGATCGCTCGAGCCTGCTGTGTCACAGGCAATGAGAACTCCTCGAGTACCACAGGTGGACTCTCGAGTGCGATGAGAACCGGGTAAGAACCCGACTGCCCGAGAACTTGCATCCAATTAGTATCGTATAAACGAATTTTAAACCCAAACATATCGGGCGGCTGTGTGACGCATAACGTGGGATATAATTTCCGGCTCTTGTGCACTCCATATATTTGGCCACCTCACGTGTACCGACCCGCACCGCTGCTGCTTCACAAAATTCCCCGATTCAACGGCGCTGTGAATATACAGAGAACACGAGCGGAGACCTTGGTGGATGGTTGTGTAATGTCCTCGCCGATTATGGTAATCATTATGTTCAACTTGAAGTCGGGAGCCTACTCGGCGTGACATTAGCAGGTTTAGTCAAGGTTTAGGTAACACAAAATGTAGCATTTATACGTTATGAGCTCCTGCATTATGAGAGTCTAGGCTAGTTAAGTAACTGTAGGGAGTGGTAGGTGAATGGTCAACTCGAGACGGGGGGAACCCGCTGGCCTCAGTCAGAATGGTTTAGCGGTATGGTGGACTTGAAAGTCGTTTTGGATTGCGGTGGACCATGGCGTGAACAGCAAGCTTGAACAACTTGAATGGAGGGTGCCAGTGGCCAGCGGGACCTGAGGCGCCGAACCCTGATGAATCCCTGAAACGCGGTTGAAAACAACAACACGGTCTGGACGTAAGGTTAAACACACTTGACCCAAGCCTTGGAGACGATTGATTGCCGCTCAGTGTTGAAGTCTCCAATTCACAGCCGCACTTGTTAGCCGAATTACCTAGATGAATCTCGTACTCGCTCGCATTAGAAGCCTGATTTCAAATTGTCAGTGGCCAACAGGAGACCACTGCTGCCAGTGGCACACTGACAAATTATTGTCTCCAGAAAGTTTGATATGCCACCAGTGGTCGTCGTCGTTTACGCACGCAAATTTATCTATTAAATACCTTCTGATATTCGCAGGAGCTTTACGTTGCTGGCGAGGTCAGACAGGTGGGAAGAAGAGAAGGAAAGTGGACGACCAACAGCTGGAGTATAAATGAGGGATGAGTCGATACCTGGGGACGACGCCCGAACCTCAGTCACGGTGTTGCCACCGTGACGGAGTGTCGCACGGCATTATTTAACATGTTGTCTGGGGTTCATTACCAGCCGCCAGCGCACGGAGAGGAGGGGACAGGTTACTAAGTTCGCGGCATCACGTTCGAACAGAGTCGAGTGATTGGGAAGCTCGCGGGCGTTGCCACGGACCTGAAGGAGAATCGAGACGAGCCCACTGGCAGAGCAATTAGTGTTGCTGTAACCGCATCTCGATTCTCAACTTCGTTGTTTGTGGGTCCTCGCCCCAAGTGGCGGTGGTACTAGGTGATTGTATCAAAACGTTTCATGCAAACTATATTCGTCGAGAAGCCGTCTTGAAACCCAGTTACAGCATTACGAACATCCCTCATTCCTACAATAGCAGAAGCTCACATCCATTCTTGCCTTGCTATTCCCGCTTACAGTAATATCCGCCATACGGTCCAATGGTATCCCTGTCACGACGAAATGCGCTTGTATTCGTAACGTAAATTTTGCTACTAACCCCTACCAATTTCCAAAGTAGATCATCATCATCATGATAAGAATTCAAGACTGTACGACATGACATTGACAGTGCTGATAAGTTCTGTCCACATGCTCTGCTAGGCTAGCAGAGCATGTGGACAGAAGGTCAGCGCTTCCTGTGTCGATTTCGTCACTCAGGATCTGATAAGGACTACTCGGCTGCCCCAAAGTTCTCAATTCAATGCGCACGGTCCAGGGCGTAAATAGAACAGAATCTTTGCCGAAGCGAGCAGTGGCGGCTTGTAAACCGAATAATTACATTCTAGTAAGCTTGTCACAGAAAATAATCAATTTGTACGGGCTTGTAAGAATCCGACGTTCGCAGCTGGAATTGTCAGCGAGGCCGATTGCCAATGCGATCATCAGAATGTGCATCGCTCAAAATCAGCATCCTATCATGCCTTTCGCCACGAGTAATCGTGCGGTTTGGCCCAACCTTGGAGGTAACAAATCGTTGCTGTTTTCATTGAAGTAAAGTTCATCATCATGACTTGGATCCATGCCCGGGCCCCATCATCATCATTTCGTAACATATGACATTGATGCACTCACCCGCCCTCGGCCATCGTGATGGTCATATTCAAGTTGACCCGATTAGGATTTCAACCAGGGAAAATTTAACAAGCTGCCGAACTCCATCTCCTTCGTGAAGTCTGCTGGTGCTGTCGGCCTTACCGATCGTTGTGATGCCGCATCATGCGGAGATGGTCGGAAAAAAATGTATTGTATTGATGTTCACGTAGTAGGGGAACTGTTGAGCCAACTTTCTTTTGTGGTTGTTGTGGAGTCAACCGGGTCGTGCCTAGAGACGAGCAAACGAATGAGACATCAATAGTCTAGGCTACAATTGGTGTGAGGCAATAATGGAACGAGACCCGGACCTTTCGGTTCAATAGGTGTGCGCAGTGAACCGAGCAACGGGCTGCTGCACCGCCCCCTTATCACCTGGCATTCAATGCGGCCGCACTCATTAATGCATTGTGGACACTGAGCGTCGCTAAGTCTTGATACCAGTACGGAAACCCGTAGCATAACCACCAATCTTGCCGAACTGATATTGATATAGTCAACTTTAAGTTGATCGTGCACACCAGTAGCGTCCATAGTATTCGATTGCGCCAGGGCAGCATAGAAAGTTGCTCTAATGACGTCTGTGGCTCTGGAGTGTCCACGCCACAATTTGACGTACTCTCCTTGATCGGATGTAATCCGATCAACGGTCTCTGTAGTTCCTATTTTAGTTTCTGCGTTCCTAAGGTTTGATTGCACATTCAAGTACACCAAAAGCATTAACATCTCACTGCAACTAATTCCGTTCCAAAGATTCGAGTAATATCATTGCAATCCTTCTTTCCCGCTCACGGTCGCGATCGAACACGGGTGGGGGTGCCGAATACTGACGCAACTGAACGTGTCACCATAGCGTGCCGGAGGGGCGTCGACGTCAGCCAAATCATGGTCACGTCTGTTGCGACCATCTCTATCTCCGAAGTTGCGGTCTAGACCAAGTCCGGGTGGAAGTCGTTCCATGTGACAGAAGCAGAGCGTACAGGCACGAGATGGAACGGGACCCGAAGAGAACCACTCTTCCAGCCTTGGGGCAGAGGCGATATCCATGCGGGCAGTACAACAGTACGTACAGGTTAGCTCAGACTGTCTGCAGGGACGACGTGGGAACAGAAAACCTCTCTGACACTTCCAGTTGTGCTGTGGGTGGAAGGCGGTCGTCAGCTGCAAGCGACCCCGATCGTCCCCTGCTGTTGCCCGAATGAATGTGATAGAAATCATACCAACGGTGCGAGTGCGGCCCCCAGAGCTTGACGGGAACGTCTTCATGTCAGAGCCGCTTATTAGGTGATCATTCGTAGTCAGACGACAGTCATCGAATGAAGACGTTCTGTTATGGAGAGCCGTGCGTGCGCCGTGACGGGGATAGTAAGTAGGCTTGGGCGACACGAGTAGGATGTGGGGGGTGCTGGGAATGTGCTGGGGCGCGCGTGTCGTAATGTGGGGTGGTGCGAGTGTAGGAGGCGGACGGACGGCAGCGAGCGTGCGGGTGTGCTGACGACAACACGCGGAGAATGACGGCAAGGAGCCAGTGATCGGGGGAGGGCGTGTCCGTGTGTGTGTGCGTATGTGCTCACGTACTCGCGAAATGCGCCGTTGGGGCTTGTGCGACAGGGGGTGGTGTTGATTTGATGCTCGTCGACATGGTTGTGGAAACTCGTGCGCCGAATACGGGTGCGGGTGTCATAGTACCTGCGCGGGTTACCCTCACCCGTGACATTCCCTACTGGCAGTGGCAACTGTTAGGATCGCTCACCCATTTAACATATAAATTATTGACGAGTCACCCAACTGAGCGAACACTCGCGCAGCGAAGTCGAGAGGCTAATGAAGCCACGGAGAAGTTACAGTGGTGGGATACTGTACGAATTTCATGTACAATATAGGATTGAAAGGCCGGAGTAATTGTTGTTTCCTCAAGTGAGTTTGTTCGTTGTCGTGCTGTCGCCCAAACCGCATGCGTCGAGGTGCTGACGTACTACCTCGGGAGAGTGCACACCAGACGCAGTGGGCTCTCAGCAAATTGATTTTAGAACTCCGCCATCTCCGCTAGCACGGATGGATCCGAGACTAGGTAATTCCCTTGTGCCGCTTCACCTCGGCGTCTGCGTGCCTTGATCGTTGACTCAGAGCCAGAACGGGAAAGAGTAGGAGCGAACAGGGAAGCGAGGTAGAGATTGCCTCCCAAAAAGAAGAGAATGGAATGGCAATGGAAACTGATATGAAGTGAGAGGAAACCCTTTTTATCCCCCCCTCTCGACATATACGTCAATGTGAAATGCTGAGATACGAAATGTTGTTATCAACAACGAGAACTCCGAGTCCTCGAGCCGGAGTGCCAGTGAGAGTGCACAGGGCCGGCAGCAACTTGTCCAGGGTGGCGGGGCACGGAAATTGTTGTCCGCGTGAGTCAGTCCCTCAATTATGAGAGACCTTGCAAGCATCCCGGAGCCCACTGGGGGGCTCCGTGACAGTTATTTATATGTCCGCTTCATGGCCTGCCCGTTGTACTGGCTATTTTCGTCCCATGTGCGAGCATGGTTTACGCCGGCCGTCAGTCGGCGATTCTGAGTAATGAGGCCGAAGTAATCTATGTAATAAATTTTGTTCGGTTTACGACGTTGCAGGGAGGAGGGTAGGATGTTGCTTTGCCGAGGCGGCTTCGCCGTGACATCGGGCGACAATACCCTGTTGACACTTCATTCGGTTACGTGGTTGCCGTTTCGCCCCTCCGAATCGCATGATTCAGATTTCGTCGAAAAAATGTTTGACAGAGGCCTCGCGGTCGATCGTAGATATGTAGGGATAAGTTGCGCGATTTACATTTAAATAGCATCCAGGGGCCCACTGACAGTCGGTTTGGAAAAATGCAGGGATCTCTCCTCCCTTCTGTGTTGCTGGTCCTCGTCACTATCGCCGCTGTGTACTTTATCGACCGTCGTCGGCAGCGACAGAAACATGCCCTCCTCCCTCCCGGACCACCTGGTGCTCCACACACTCGCTAGTGCGTCCTGTCCACAGTGTACATGACTGACCTCTGATCTGACCGCGTCAGCCCACCACGATTAATTCAATCATGGATCGAAGAATATGGTCCGGTCATCTCCCTCAAACAAGGAAGTGACGTCCTCGTCATCATTGGTCGTCACAATGTAAGTGTCCGCGTGTCGCACATGGACTCACCTTCTCTGACAACTATTGGTGTTTCTGATTTCGTTGTCTTGCTATCCTTAGGAGGCGATACAATTGATGGAAAAACAAGGGGCGTGCTTTGCAGACCGACCCCATTCAGTAGCGGGAAGCGAAATCCTCGGTCGGGGAATGCGGTTCATGCTACTGAGCACGTGTGACAGACTGCGACGCTTTCGAAAGCGAGTCGCCCCGTCATTGTGTCCCATTGCCTTTTTTTTGCTAATCTTCACCCTTCCCACAGGGCGGCGCATTGCCACTTTCAGCCGAAAGTGACGCATGCGTATGATGTAGACCAGACAGCATTTGCGAGGAACATCGTGATCGATATCTTGGACGATCCAGAGCCGCACCAGTTGCATGTTAAACGGTGAGTAGTATTTTGGCTAGAGAAGAGGGGAGGGACACGATACCAATGCTCACCTCCACCGTTTCTTAGTTTCTCAGGCTCCGTAACACTGCGCGTCATCTACGGAAAGACTACGCCGGTCTCGCTGGCACAGGACCCCTATATCCTCCACCTGAAACGCATGGTGCCAATTGTCCAAGGTGCTCTCTTACCCGGTGCCTACAAAGTGGATAGTTTCCCGATCTTGCGGTATGTGCCGTGGTATGGGCGACAGCTGAAGAAATGGGGGGAGGAGGAATATCAGATGTTGATGTCGTATATGTCTCAGTATAAATCCCAGATGGTGAGTGTGGGAAGTATGACTTTGGACGTTGAATTGACGCACGAATGTGTAGGTGACGGAAAGCGGGCCACACTCGGTGGCCAAAGAGATCATTACTCGAACGGTGACGGAGGGGAACCTGAGCGAACCGGAAACGGCATTCTTTTTAGGATCGCTCGTCGGAGCGGCATTTGATACGACGCAGGTGGCCATCTCTACCATCATGATGGCTGCTGCGTGCTTCCCGGAGGCACAAGCGGTTGTTCTTGCTGAGTTGGATGCGGTCGTTGGTCGAGATGCGCGTGAGCGTTTACGGTTTCCGTTTCTCGGTAACAAGTCGAGTAATGATCTGGATAGCGCCGACGTTTGCAGAAAGGACGTCGCTTACCGAACTTCAGGCTTTCATCCTCGAGGCATTACGATGGAGACCTGTCAATCCGTTCGGTCCGTATCTACCGTCATGCTTCGTCATGCTTCTTCCTGCATACGAGCTAAAAAAATACTCACAGGTGCACCTCGCCGGGCCACCAAAGACGTTTTTTGGGTACGTCCAACCCTGATTCGACGAAGGCGTCGTGTTCAAGGTAAACTTGCAGAACGGATATTGCATTCCTGCTGGAGCCACCGTGTTCGGAAATCATTGGTAGGCCACATCCAAAACGAAATGGTTGCGAGTGACGGACCCCCTCTCGCAGGTGCATTGCGCGCGACCCCGACGTGTTCCCCGACCCCGAAAATTTTAACCCAAAGCGATGGATAGGCCCTGACGGTAGAATCAACAACGATCTGAAAGCCTTCTCCTTTGGATTCGGGCGGCGAACATGCGTCGGATCGAACCTCGCCCTCCGGTAAGTCCATCTATTTCTCGATCGTCTTTCCCGTCTCCATGTCGACGTGATCCACGCGTCGGACGATCGGAATAAATGGCGGCCTACTGTGCTCATTACTGACGAATCATCCACACTTGCTTTTGCAGATCGCTGTACATCGCCTCGGCGACCATCTTTTGGGCGTTTAGGATCGCGGAAGACGCCAAGCGGCCGATCGACGACACGGCGTTTGTACCTGGGATCGTGTCGCATCAAAAGCCGTTCAGTTTGGTTTTTGAGCCAAGGATGGACGTCGCGCATTTGCAAGAGGTCATGGGGTCTGGGAAAGCTGACTAGTATTTGGGTCGAAGGTCTAGACAACTTACCGGGAGTTTTGAGGATCCAGGCAGGGTTACTAATATTTATCACTGACGGTCCGACCTAAATGTTGGGCGAAGCGCTATTTCTTGTCCTTAATAATTGTCAGTCTAGATAAGTTTCAGCGCCGACAACATGAGGGTGCAAACTTACACGTGAGGTGGCCAAATATATGGAGTGCACAAGAGCCGGAAATTATATCCCACGTTATGCGTCACACAGCCGCCCGATATGTGTGGTATATACGTTCGATAAATTGACATGGGTATGGGCTGGTTAATAGGCACTCTGCTTACGCGAGCGGGAAAAATTGCTCGGAAAAAAAAAGGACAAAGCATGAATCGAACCCAACTGATCGCAGTTGCCAGTCACGTGAACCACCCGCCGACGCGCAACCACTGGACTACAAGTCCACATTGCCATCAGCCAACTTGGTAATATATGTATAGTATTGCTGACTATTCACAACAGAAACCTCTCCCGGGTTACTCCACACTGATGACATCTACTTATATTTTCTTCTAGTAACATATATATACTGTGTTGAGCAACCTGAGAGGTTTTTTTGTGGCTAAGTACAGAATACTATACATATATTACCAAGTTGGCTAGTGAGAACATGGACTCGTAGTCCAGTGGTTGTGCGCCGATGCGTGCTCCACGTGACTGGCAAATCCAAGCGGTGGGTTCGATCCATGCTCTTTTTTTTTCCAAGCAATTTTACCTGCTCACATAAGCAGAGTGCCTGTTACCCAGCCCATACCCATGTCAATTTATCGAACGTATATACCACCTAATTGGCCCGCAACCGCGAGGACGTGGCGAACTATGGTGATAGCCAGCCAATACAAGCCACAGGGTGTGGCTCAGATGACATTGGGAATGGTGCAAGCGACAGCACTACAGTAAGGATGTCAACGAGCTAGAAATACACGATGCGACATGACCAAGGTAAAAAACAAGGTGCGAGTAAGCGAGGAACCCTGTAAACACAGTGTAGTAAAGGGAGGGTAGGGAGGGATTTTTTTTTTTGTTTGGTGTGGTTGGTTGGGATGTCAATGTAGGAGAGAGATTAGGGAAAGAAAGAGAAAGAAAAAAGGGAAAAAGCGCATGAGCAAGCAAGTTACACGACGGCGAATGGGGAGTTGTGGATGCCACGACCGTGAAAAATGAGGGCTTGGAGCACTGTGGGGTGCTGCCGAATGTAGTGCTCAAATGCAGCAGATTTCCAGCGACCAATCGCCTGAATCTGGGAGCTTGGGACCTCAGCAGCAGCGAGGGAGGTAGCCCCTCCGGCACGGAGAGAGTGACCACCAATGGAATGGGGGAAAAAGGCATGCAGGCGACGGAGAAACCAGCTGCGAACCAGCATTGAGCCATCTGATTGCAGCCAGAGCTGAGGATGAAGGGGAAAACATGCATCACGAGAGCAGAGGTAACACGCGAAGGTGTCAAATGGATCTGGTTCAATGGGGCTATGCTGGATAACGACCTTGGTCCCTTCGAAATGGGTATCAACTTTATCACGACAGATTTGAAATGAGTAAGAAGAGGGCGTTAGCTGTGCTGACAATCTCCAAGAGACTTTGGAGAAGGATTGAAGGGCAGAGTTGTCCAGCCAGACTAGCTCCCCGAGGCAATTAAGGCCAAAGAAACCCATCTGGAGGAGGGCACAGAAGAGAAGGTCATCGTGAGAGATAGGAAGTGGACGTGAGGTGGCGACGGTGGTGAGATCATCACGAGTAAGTGGTTCCTTCTGACAGACAGGGGCAGAAAAACGATGCATGGATTCTTTGAGTGTTCATGCCATAACAGATGAATGCCGAACCTCGTGAACGTGAGGGTAAAAGGCTTCAAGCTCCAAAACAATTCCCGTGAGATAGGTGCGAACTGAGTGTGGTTCAATGTGATGGCTCATGTAGGCGACGTAGAAAGAGAGAGTATCAATGGACGGTTCCAGGTCAAAGCCATGCATCATGCAGAACGCAAGGTAGGAGTTAAGAGCTGAAGAATAGGCAAGTGAGGTGGATTTGTCGAGTGCGAAACCGAGGGAAATGGAACGTTTGGTGACGAGACATTTCAAGTTCCAAGGCACACTGTGAGGTTGCCAGGACCGAACCCAGGATGAGATCATTTTTGAGCTGCCCCCAGCGGAAGACAAGGGGGTTGAAATTGTGCAATGGTGAGAGAAGGGAGGATGCGCAAGGCCTCACTATTCTGCAGGCGGGACAATAGGTCCGCTACTACATTTCTTTCACCAGGGAGATGGAAAACCCGAAAATTGATACCCTGAGACAGGACCGCATCAATACACACCATTAACATCCAATTCATGGAAGGGAGCACAGCAAGAGAGTTAAACAGCTGAACTGAGTTGAGGTTATTGGTGAAGACAGTGAGTCGTCCATCTGGGGGCAAAAGTGTAACCCCATAAAGGATTGCTGTGCATACACATAGAGCCTCAAGATAGAAATTTGATT